>JBBGZY010002029.1:0-130000 GCA_037952925.1 Lithobates clamitans
GTCCCTCAGAGGATACAAAAGAAAGAACAATACAGAAAGCGTACACCAGGGGGAGGGAAACCTACAGAGCACAGAGTGCCGGAAAATGTTATCAGAGAAATTGGGAGTGCCGATTTTATAACAGAAAAATGTCAACTTCACACTCTCAATCACGAAAATCATTTTTTATATTAGTAAATGCTGAAAACTACTTTAGTAGTGAGAAATTAACATCCTGCAACTCCACACCTCAGATCACTGTCCCCCCCCCCCCCCCCTGTACATCTGCCCCACCAATACACCTCCTTTCACAGCTGCCCCACTGCTCTACCCCCCTGCTCACCTGCCCCAACACTGAACCCCCTGCCCATTTGCCCCACCACTGTAACCCCCTATACATCTGCCTCACCAATTTGCCCCCTTTCTCATGTGACCCACCACTGTACCCCCATGCACATCTGCCCCACCTCTGAACCATCTTCTCATCTGTCCTAACACTGTAACCCCCTGTTCATGTGTTCTACCGATGTCCCTTTTTTCTCCTCTGCACCCCTCTGCACATCTGCCCCACCACTGTAACCCCTGATCCTCTGTCCTACTAATGCACCTCCTTTCTCCTCTGCCCCAACACTGAACCTGCTCATCCGCCCCACCACTGTATCCCCTGCTCATCCGCCCCACTGCCGTATCCCCATGCTCTTCTGTCACAATACTTTTTTTATTATTATACAAGTTTTATATAGCGCCAATAGTTTGCACAGCGCTTAACAGAACAAAGGCACACATAACCATTACATTACAATTTGGTACAAGAGGAATCAGAGGGCGCTGCTCGCTAGAGCTTACAATCTAAAAAGATTACTGAATCACCTTCTCATCTGTCCTAACACTGAACCCATCTGCTCATCTGCCCCACCACTGTAACCCCCCGCTCAACTGCCCCACCAATACACCTCCTTTCACATCTTCCCCACTGCTTTATCCCCCTGCTTTTCTGCCCCATCACTGTACCCTCCTGCTCTTTTGTCCCACTGCTGAACCCCCTTCTCATCTCTTCCACCACTGTACCTCCTGCAAATCTGCCCCACTGCTGTACCCTCCTCCTCTTCTGTCCCACCTCTGAACCCCTCCTGCTCATTTTCCCCACTGCTGTACCCTCTTATCATATATGATATACGCGATACGCAGAGTGTCCTGTCCTGTACCTGTCCCGGTGTTCTGCCATATAGAGTCCTCCTATCAAATAGTGTCCGCCTCGTACTGCGCAGGCGCAGCGCCTGCGCAGTACGGAGGAGCAGGAGATGCCGAAAATGCCCGAAGTTGATCAGCTGACCATCAGCTGTACACGGCGCTCGGGCACCTGTTAGCGATGGCAGTGTAAGAGGGCCCCTCGCGGGCTCGCTTCGCTCGCCACGCTTCGGGCACGGCCTCGCTGCGCTCGGCAAATATTTGTTCTAACTCTATGTCCACTTGGATAGTGGGGAATGATCCTGGACATAGGGTAAGAATAAATGCGCAGGCGCCGTGTACAGCTGACGATCAGCTGTTGAACTTCGGAGACTTTCGGCGTCTCCTTGTCCTCCCTGTACTGCGCCTGCGCAGTACAGGGAGGACACTATATGATAGGGGACTGAATTCGACAAGACAACCGGCACACTCATCCTGCTGATCCACCTCTCACATCCAGCCCACGTGCTTGTATGGGATGTATATGATGTATATGAGATGTATGGGATGTATATGATGTATATGAGATGTATGGGATGTATATGATGTATGGGATGTATATGATGTATGGGATGTATATGATGTATGGGATGTATATGATGTATATGATGTATGGGATGTATATGATGTATATAAGATGTATGGGATGTATATAAGATGTATGGGATGTATATAAGATGTATGGGATGTATATGATGTATGGGATGTATGGGATGTCACATACAAACATCTGAAATGAATGCGCAATGATGAGCTCAGGTCAGGGGCATTTTTCTGAAAGCAGTGGGCCTGTGTGTAGGATCATAAGTTGGGCCCCCCGCAGCTGAGAAAAAGTGGTTGGGTGTGATTTTCATTGCGCTGAATACTGGTTGTGGCCTAAAAGGACACAGAGTGCCGGGGTTCAGTAGTAAGGGACACAGACAGTTCCGGGGTTCAGTAGTAAGGGACACAGAGTGCCGGGGTTCAGTAGTAAGGGACACAGAGTGTCAGGGTTCAGTAGTAAGGGACACAGAGTTCCGGGGTTCAGTAGTAAGGGACACAGAGTGTCAGGGTTCAGTAGTAAGGGACACAGATTGCCGGGGTTCAGTAGTAAGAGACACAGAGTGTCAGGGTTCAGTAGTAAGGGACAGAGTGTCAGGGTTCAGTAGTAAGGGACACAGAGTGTTGGGGTTCAGTAGTAAGGGACACAGAGTGTCAGGGTTCAGTAGTAAGGGGACACAGAGTGTCAGGGTTCAGTAGTAAGGGGACACAGAGTGTCAGGGTTCAGTAGTAAGGGACACAGAGTGTCAGGGTTCAGTAGTAAGGGACACAGAGTGTCAGGGTTCAGTAGTAAGGGACACAGAGTGCTGGGGTTCAGTAGTAAGGGACACAGAGTGCCGGGGTTCAGTAGTAAGGGACAGAGTGTCAGGGTTCAGTAGTAAGGGACACAGAGTGCCGGGGTTCAGTAGTAAGGGACACAGAGTGCCGGGGTTCAGTAGTAAGGGGCACAGAGTGTCAGGGTTCAGTAGTAAGGGACACAGAGTGTCAGGGTTCAGTAGTAAGGGACACAGATTGCCGGGGTTCAGTAGTAAGGGACACAGAGTGTCAGGGTTCAGTAGTAAGGGACACAGAGTGTCAGGGTTCAGTAGTAAGGGACACAGAGTGTCAGGGTTCAGTAGTAAGGGACACAGAGTGCCGGGGTTCAGTAGTAAGGGACACAGAGTGCCGGGGTTCAGTAGTAAGGGACACAGAGTGCCGGGGTTCAGTAGTAAGGGACACAGAGTGTCGGGGTTCAGTAGTAAGGGACACAGAGTGTCCGGGGTTCAGTAGTAAGGGACACAGAGTGTCAGGGTTCAGTAGTAAGGGACACAGAGTGTCAGGGTTCAGTAGTAAGGGACACAGAGTGTCAGGGTTCAGTAGTAAGGGACACAGAGTGTCAGGGTTCAGTAGTAAGGGACACAGAGTGTCAGGGTTCAGTAGTAAGGGACACAGAGTGTCAGGGTTCAGTAGTAAGGGACACAGAGTTCCGGGGTTCAGTAGTAAGGGACACAGAGTGCCGGGGTTCAGTAGTAAGGGACACAGAGTGTCAGGGTTCAGTAGTAAGGGACACAGAGTTCCGGGGTTCAGTAGTAAGGGACACAGAGTGTCAGGGTTCAGTAGTAAGGGACACAGAGTTCCGGGGTTCAGTAGTAAGGGACACAGAGTGCCGGGGTTCAGTAGTAAGGGACACAGAGTGTCGGGGTTCAGTAGTAGGGGACACAAAGTTCCGGGGATCAGTAGTAAGGGACACAGAGTGTCAGGGTTCAGTAGTAAGGGACACAGAGTGCCGGGGTTCAGTAGTAAGGGACACAGAGTGTCAGGGTTCAGTAGTAAGGGACACAGAGTTCCGGGGTTCAGTAGTAAGGGACACAGAGTGTCAGGGTTCAGTAGTAAGGGACACAGAGTGCCGGGGTTCAGTAGTAAGGGACACAGAGTGCCGGGGTTCAGTAGTAAGGGACACAGAGTGCCGGGGTTCAGTAGTAAGGGACACAGAGTGCCGGGGTTCAGTAGTAAGGGACAGAGTGTCAGGGTTCAGTAGTAAGGGACACAGAGTGTCAGGGTTCAGTAGTAAGGGACACAGAGTGTCGGAGTTCAGTAGTAAGGGACACAGAGTGTCGGGGTTCAGTAGTAAGGGACACAGTGTCGGGGTTCAGTAGTAAGGGACACAGAGTGTCGGGGTTCAGTAGTAAGGGACACAGAGTGTCGGGGTTCAGTAGTAAGGGACACAGAGTGTCGGGGTTCAGTAGTAAGGGACACAGAGTGTCGGGGTTCAGTAGTAAGGGACACAGAGTGTCGGGGTTCAGTAGTAAGGGACACAGAGTGTCGGGGTTCAGTAGTAAGGGACACAGAGTGTCGGAGTTCAGTAGTAAGGGACACAGAGTTCCGGGGTTCAGTAGTAAGGGACACAGAGTGCCGGGGTTCAGTAGTAAGGGACACAGAGTGTCGGGTTCAGTAGTAAGGGACACAGAGTTCCGGGGTTCAGTAGTAAGGGACACAAAGGTTCAGGAATAATTTCAACAAAGTTCCCAGAAGCTCAACAGTAATTCCACAAACTGTCACCTGATTGGGGTTTTCTCAATCACTGTGAAATCTCTTCTTTCTGAGATTTGTAGTGACCACCAAGCGAGTCATATTATGTAGGTGGATTTGTTTAATCTTTATGTATCACCTGAAGACAGTCACATCAATGGGTGTATGTAAGGGTTTGCAACCACTTTAACATAATCCCTGGGGATCATGCCATGAACAGTTTTTAAAGCTTTGTTGAAGCTTGGCAAATGCCCTGTGTGTGTAGATTTTCTATTTGTTTTAAAGGGGCTCAGCAGCACCCCCACTCAGCAGATCCCCAGCTCATTAGTACCCCCACTCCGTGCTTTTCTCAGGCACTTCCTGTTACAGGGTAACAACACTATGTCCCTGTCTCCCAATCGCACTCCTGTGTCCCCACCCTGTCACATGCGGTGAAGACTAAGTAAGACTCAGCTCCGCTGATCCCCCGCTCAGTAGTAACCCCCAGCTCCGCTGATCCCCCGCTCAGTAGTAACCACCAGCTCCGCTGATCCCCCGCTCAGTAGTAACCACCAGCTCCGCTGATCCCCCGCTCAGTAGTGACCCCCAGCTCCGCTGATCCCCCGCTCAGTAGTGACCCCCAGCTCCGCTGATCCCCCGCTCAGTAGTAAGACTCGGCTCTGCTGATCCCCCGCTCAGTAGTGACCCCCAGCTCTGTTGATCCCCCGCTCAGTAGTGACCCCCAGCTCTGTTGATCCCCCGCTCAGTAGTAACCCCCAGCTCTGCTGATCCCCCGCTCAGTAGTAACCCCCAGCTCTGCTGATCAGGTACAACTTATGTAGGTGGATTTGTTTTATCTTTGTGCATCACCTGAGGACAGTCACTTCACTGGGTGTATGTAAGGGTTTGCAACCACTTTAACATAATCCTTGGTGATCCTGCCATGAACAGTTTTTTATGCTCTTTTAAAGCTTTAATGAAGCTTAGCAAATGCCCTGTGTGTGTTGATTTTCTATTTGTTTTAAAGGGGTTCAGTAGCACCCCCACTCAGCAGATCCCCAGCTCATTAATACCCCCACTCAGTGCTTTTCTCAGGCACTTCCTGTTACAGGGTGACAACACTATGTCCCCGTCTCCCAATCGCACTCCTGCGCCCCCATCCTGTCACATGCTCCCACGGTGAAGACTACAAGCAGCCGCACCAACATACATTGCACAGTCATGGTACAACGTCGTCTCTATCAGGAAACCGGTCTAGAGCAATGGTGTGCCCCCGACACTGGACGAGGAGCCAGGAAGACAGGAAGTAGCTGAAAGAAATCAGCAGCTCTGATTTGGGGAAACAAAAAAGGATGTAAAAAAAGAGAAGTAAAAGTTAAAAAGCCAACGTCTCCCCCGTGACATGGTTTTTGGTTTTTTTTTGCAATTCTTTGTTTACAGATTCACATCAGGACTCAACATGACAATAAGTTTCTGTTACAATGCAAAACAGAAGAAGGAGTACAAGTACAGTAGCAATAATACTATGATAAGATTGTAAAAGAATTACTGTCAGTCTGCAGATAAGTTTGTGCTTTACATTATTTCCATTGGTTGCTAGGACGGAGGTCGCCTGCACCCTAGCAACCAAAGAATCACAATGAACTGACAGAGGGCAGAACCTGGAGGGGGAGGGGGGACTCAGAGTCTAGTTACCCACCAGGTCCACTTTGCTTGTGAATGACAGCGCATGGCAGTGGGAAGATTCAATAGCCGTCGTTTTCATCCGAACCTATCCAGTCCGATCCACCAGATGGATGGAATTAAAACCACCATTCGCTGGATTTTGCATGCAGGATCGGATAGCAGCGGATATCAGCGGACACGTGTCATCCGCCCGCTCCATAGGGGAGTGTGCAAGGTCCGAACAGGGCCACCTGAAAAACTGAAACGGAAGCTACTGGCTACTGGCTATTGAACTTCCTTTTTCTAGTCCCGTCATACGTGTTGTACGCCACCGCGTTCTGGACGGTCGGAATTTGGTGTGACCGTGTGTAGGCAAGACCGCTTGAGCGGAATTCCTGTCGGAATAAACTTCTGAAGCTGAAAACCGGTCGTGTGTACAGGGCATAACACGAAATTAGCAGAAGGAGCCCAAAGGGTGGCGCTAAAGAGCTGGAAAAACCACGTAGTATGTCACTTCGTTCGTGTTTGCTGGCCGACAATTCCTCGCCGTTTGGTATGCAAAACAAAATACAGGCACACGTCCTTCAGACAAAAGTCTGAGGCTTTGTCTGTGGAAAATCCGATCGTGTGTGACGAGGCTTTAGTCATATAAGCGAACCTTGATTCGTGAAACGCGTTAATCTTGCCATGCCTGCATAGAGGTCTCATCACGATGTATCTCGATGAATTATCATCTTCAATAAAGTAATCATCACGGCTTCATACCTGGGAGTGCGGTCAGCCCTTCTCGAACCGAAACGCTAATGTAGCCCAGGATAAAATAGAGTTTGGTACCCCTGCTATAAGAAATTGGTTCAAAATGAAGCACAATTTATCCTTTTACCCCTCCCCCCACAAGACTTTACCCTGGCCGGGTTCTCTCCATTCCGTAAGTATCGCTCCCTCTCATGGATTTTCTCGGCGATCTCCTGGGCGAGGTGGTATGTGTCATCGTAGCTCGATAACCTGTATCCGGAATACAAATAAAACTCCCGTCATACACCGATCCCTTCTCTACTGAAACCTAAAAATACACAGTATAAAGCTGAAGTGTGATGTACACATAGAGTATAATAAACTACCCTTGTACCCCCGCCCCTCCCCCACAACCATGCAATACCTTTCAATCAAAACATTGTGTTTACTTTATATATTTAAAATATATTATACAATATATATATATATATATATATATATATATATATATACACACTATACTATACTACACACTATATATATATATATATATATATATAATATACAATATACACACACACATACACACACATATATAGTGGCAAAGTGGCTCCTCTGTGCAGGATCACCTAGCACAGTTCGTAATCCCGCACTTGCAGGTCTGAGGTGCGCAAGCGCGCCGCCAGTGTCCCCCTCTCGCTGTAATTGGACACAGAGAGAGACGATCAGCGGGACTGGCGGACATTGCGTCCGCCAGACCCACCGATCATTCCTGAGAGAGAGACATAACGGCGATCCGCCTGTGTAAACAAGGCAGATCGCTGTTCTGCGAGTGGGGGGTGGGGTACTGATCCTGTGTTTCTGCTAAGCAGGAACACGGATCTTTGCCTTCCCATAGTACAAGCACCTTCCGCCGCAGTTAGCCAGCGCTCCCTAGGAACACATTTAACCCTTAGATAACCCCCTTTCCTGCCAGTGTCATTAGTACAGTGACAGTGCATATTTTTAGCACTGATCGCTGCATTCGTGTCACTGGCGCCCAAAAAAAGTGTCAGTTAGCGTCTACTTTGTCCGCTGCAATATCGCAGTCCCGCTATAAAAGTCACTGATCGCCGCCATTACTAGTAATAAAAAATGCTTTAAAAAAAATAAAGTAATTCCATAAATATATCCCATAGTTTGTAGACCCGATAACTTTTGCGCAAACCAATCCATATACGCTTATTGGGATTTTTTTTTTATCAAAAATATGTAGCAGAATACATAGTGACCGAAATTGATAAAGAAATTAGATTTTTGAATTTTTTTTTTATTATAGGCTTTTATAGCAGAAAGAAAAACAAAGAAAAAATATCGTTTTTTTTTTAATTGTCTTTCCTATTTGTTTATAGCGCAAAAAAAAAAAATGCAGAGGTGATCAATTATCAAAAAAAGAAAGCTCTATTTTCGGGAAACAAAGGACATCAATTTTGTTTGTGTACAGCGTCACACGACCGCGCAATTGTCAGTTAAATTAGCGCAGTGCCTTATCACAAAATAAAAAAATGGCCTTGTCATGAAGGGGGGGGGGGGGCGGCTCCGACACGGAGCTTAAACGGGGAAGAGGACCACCATGGCTCCGACACAGAGCTTACACAGGGATGAGGGACCCGCGGCTCCGACACAGAGAGGAGGCCCCCACGGCTCCAACACAGAGCTTACACAGGGATGAGGACCCGCGGCTCCGACACAGAGCTTACACAGGGATGAGGCCCCGCGGCTCCGACACAGAGCTTACACAGGGATGAGGCCCCGCGGCTCCGACACAGAGCTTACACAGGGATGAGGCCCCGCGGCTCCAACACAGAGCTTACACAGGGATGAGACCCCGCGGCTCCAACACAGAGCTTACACAGGGATGAGGCCCCGCGGCTCCGACACAGAGCTTACACAGGGATGAGGCCCCGCGGCTCCGACACAGAGCTTACACAGGGATGAGGACCTAGCGGCTCCGACACAGAGCTTACACAGGGATGAGGGCCCCGCGGCTCCGACACAGAGCTTACACAGGGATGAGGGACCCGCGGCTCCGACACAGAGCTTACACAGGGATGAGGCCCCCGCGGGTCCGACACAGGAATGAGGCCCCCGCGGGTCCGACACAGAGCTTACACAGGAATGAGGCCCCCGCGGGTCCGACACAGGAATGAGGCCCCCGCGGGTCCGACACAGAGCTTACACAGGAATGAGGCCCCCGGGGGTCCGACACAGAGCTTACACAGGAATGAGGCCCAGCAGCTCCGACACAGAGCTTACACAGGGATGAGGCCCCCACGGCTCCGACACAGAGCTTACACAGGATTGAGGCCCCCGGGTCTCCGACACAGAGCTTACACAGGGATGAGGGACCCGCGGCTCCGACACAGAGCTTACACAGGGATGAGGGACCCGTGGCTCCGACACAGAGCTTACACAGGGATGAAGGACCCGCGGCTCCGACACAGAACTTACACAGGGATGAGGCCCCCGCGGGTCGGACACAGAGCTTACATAGGGATGAGGACCCCGCAGCTCCGACACAGAGCTTACACAGGGATGAGGGCCCCGCGGCTCCGACACAGAGCTTACACAGGGATGAGGCCCCCGCGGCTCCGACACAGAGCTTACATAGGGATGAGGACCCCGCAGCTCCGACACAGAGCTTACACAGGGATGAGGGCCCCGCGGCTCCGACACAGAGCTTACACAGGGATGAGGGACCCGCGGCTCCGACACAGAGCTTACACAGGGATGAGGGACCCGCGGCTCCGACACGGAGCTTACACAGGGATGAGGGACCCGCGGCTCCGACACGGAGCTTACACAGGGATGAGGACCCCGGGGCTCCGACACAGAGCTTACACAGGGATGAGGATCCCGCAGCTCCGACACAGAGCTTACACAGGGAAGAGGGACCCGCGGCTCCGACACGGAGCTTACACAGGGATGAGGGACCCGCGGCTCCGACACGGAGCTTACACAGGGATGAGGGACCCGCGGCTCCGACACAGAGCTTACACAGGGATGAGGGACCCACGGCTCCGACACGGAGCTTACACAGGGATGAGGGACCCGCGGCTCCGACACGGAGCTTACACAGGGATGAGGACCCCGGGGCTCCGACACAGAGCTTACACAGGGATGAGGGACCCGCGGCTCCGACACAGAGCTTACATAGGGATGAGGATCCCGCAGCTCCGACACAGAGCTTACACAGGAATGAGGGACCCCGCGGCTCCGACACAGAGCTTACACAGGGATGAGGGACCCCCCCCGGCTCAGACACAGAGCTTACACAGGGATGAGGGACCCCCCCCGGCTCAGACACAGAGCTTACACAGGGATAAGGGACCCCCTAGGCTCCGACACAGAGCTTACACAGGGATGAGGACCCCGCGGCTCCGACACAGAGCTTACACAGAGATAAGGGACCTGCGGCTCCGACACAGAGCTTACACAGGGATGAGGACCCCGGGGCTCCGACACGGAGCTTACACAGGGATGAGGGACCCGCGGCTCCGACACGGAGCTTACACAGGGATGAGGGACCCGTGGCTCCGACACGGAGCTTACACAGGGATGAGGGACCCGTGGCTCCGACACAGAGCTTACACAGGGATGAGGGACCCGCGGCTCCGACACAGAGCTTACACAGGGATGAGGCCCCCGCGGGTCGGACACAGAGCTTACACAGAGATAAGGGACCTGCGGCTCCGACACAGAGCTTACACAGGGATGAGGCCCCCGCGGGTCCGACACTTGAATGAGGCCCCCGCGGGTCCGACACAGAGCTTACACAGGAATGAGGCCCCCGGGGGTCCGACACAGAGCTTACACAGGAATGAGGCCCAGCAGCTCCGACACAGAGCTTACACAGGGATGAGGCCCCCACGGCTCCGACACAGAGCTTACACAGGATTGAGGCCCCCGGGTCTCCGACACAGAGCTTACACAGGGATGAGGGACCCGCGGCTCCGACACAGAGCTTACACAGGGATGAGGGACCCGTGGCTCCGACACAGAGCTTACACAGGGATGAGGGCCCCGCGGCTCCGACACAGAGCTTACACAGGGATGAGGCCCCCGCGGCTCCGACACAGAGCTTACATAGGGATGAGGACCCCGCGGCTCCGACACAGAGCTTACACAGGGATGAGGGCCCCGCGGCTCCGACACAGAGCTTACACAGGGATGAGGGACCCGCGGCTCCGACACAGAGCTTACACAGGGATGAGGGACCCGCGGCTCCGACACGGAGCTTACACAGGGATGAGGGACCCGCGGCTCCGACACGGAGCTTACACAGGGATGAGGGACCCGCGGCTCCGACACGGAGCTTACACAGGGATGAGGACCCCGGGGCTCCGACACAGAGCTTACACAGGGATGAGGATCCCGCAGCTCCGACACAGAGCTTACACAGGGAAGAGGGACCCGCGGCTCCGACACGGAGCTTACACAGGGATGAGGGACCCGCGGCTCCGACACGGAGCTTACACAGGGATGAGGGACCCGCGGCTCCGACACAGAGCTTACACAGGGATGAGGGACCCACGGCTCCGACACGGAGCTTACATAGGGATGAGGGACCCGCGGCTCCGACACGGAGCTTACACAGGGATGAGGACCCCGGGGCTCCGACACAGAGCTTACACAGGGATGAGGGACCCGCGGCTCCGACACAGAGCTTACACAGGAATGAGGGACCCCGCGGCTCCGACACAGAGCTTACACAGGGATGAGGGACCCCCCCCGGCTCCGACACAGAGCTTACACAGGGATGAGGGACCCCCCCCGGCTCAGACACAGAGCTTACACAGGGATGAGGGACCCCCCCCGGCTCAGACACAGAGCTTACACAGGGATAAGGGACCCCCTAGGCTCCGACACAGAGCTTACACAGAGATAAGGGACCTGCGGCTCCGACACATAGCTTACACAGGGATGAGGACCCCGGGGCTCCGACACGGAGCTTACACAGGGATGAGGGACCCGCGGCTCCGACACGGAGCTTACACAGGGATGAGGGACCCGTGGCTCCGACACAGAGCTTACACAGGGATGAGGGACCCGCGGCTCCGACACAGAGCTTACACAGGGATGAGGCCCCCGCGGGTCGGACACAGAGCTTACACAGGGATGAGGGACCCGCGGCTCCGACACAGAGCTTACACAGGGATGAGACCCCCGGGTCTCCGACACAGAGCTTACACAGGAATGAGGCCCCCGGGTCTCCGACACAGAGCTTACACAGGGATGAGGGACCCGCGGCTCCGACACAGAGCTTACACAGGGATGAGGGACCCGTGGCTCCGACACAGAGCTTACACAGGGATGAGGGCCCCGCGGCTCCGACACAGAGCTTACACAGGGATGAGGCCCCCGCGGCTCCGACACAGAGCTTACATAGGGATGAGGACCCCGCGGCTCCGACACAGAGCTTACACAGGGATGAGGGCCCCGCGGCTCCGACACAGAGCTTACACAGGGATGAGGGACCCGCGGCTCCGACACAGAGCTTACACAGGGATGAGGGACCCGCGGCTCCGACACGGAGCTTACACAGGGATGAGGGACCCGCGGCTCCGACACGGAGCTTACACAGGGATGAGGGACCCGCGGCTCCGACACGGAGCTTACACAGGGATGAGGACCCCGGGGCTCCGACACAGAGCTTACACAGGGATGAGGATCCCGCAGCTCCGACACAGAGCTTACACAGGGAAGAGGGACCCGCGGCTCCGACACGGAGCTTACACAGGGATGAGGGACCCGCGGCTCCGACACGGAGCTTACACAGGGATGAGGGACCCGCGGCTCCGACACAGAGCTTACACAGGGATGAGGGACCCACGGCTCCGACACGGAGCTTACATAGGGATGAGGGACCCGCGGCTCCGACACGGAGCTTACACAGGGATGAGGACCCCGGGGCTCCGACACAGAGCTTACACAGGGATGAGGGACCCGCGGCTCCGACACAGAGCTTACACAGGAATGAGGGACCCCGCGGCTCCGACACAGAGCTTACACAGGGATGAGGGACCCCCCCCGGCTCCGACACAGAGCTTACACAGGGATGAGGGACCCCCCCCGGCTCAGACACAGAGCTTACACAGGGATGAGGGACCCCCCCCGGCTCAGACACAGAGCTTACACAGGGATAAGGGACCCCCTAGGCTCCGACACAGAGCTTACACAGAGATAAGGGACCTGCGGCTCCGACACATAGCTTACACAGGGATGAGGACCCCGGGGCTCCGACACGGAGCTTACACAGGGATGAGGGACCCGCGGCTCCGACACGGAGCTTACACAGGGATGAGGGACCCGTGGCTCCGACACAGAGCTTACACAGGGATGAGGGACCCGCGGCTCCGACACAGAGCTTACACAGGGATGAGGCCCCCGCGGGTCGGACACAGAGCTTACACAGAGATAAGGGACCTGCGGCTCCGACACAGAGCTTACACAGGGATGAGGACTCCGCGGCTCCGACACAGAGCTTACACAGGGATGAGGGACCCCCGCGGGTCGGACACAGAGCTTACACAGAGATGAGGACCCCACGGCTCCGACACAGAGCTTACACAGGGATGAGGGACCCCGCGGCTCCGACACAGAGCTTACACAGGGATGAGGCCCCCGCGGCCCCAACACAGAGCTTACACAGGGATGAGGACCCCGCGGGTCGGACACAGAGCTTACACAGGGATGAGGGACCCGACACAGAGCTTACACAGGGATGAGGGACCCCCGCGGCTCTGACACAGAGCTTACACAGGGATGAGGGACCCCCGCGGGTCGGACACAGAGCTTACACAGGGATGAGGGACCCCCGCGGCTCTGACACAGAGCTTACACAGGGATGAGGGACCCCCGCGGGTCGGACACACCTGCGGCTGGCGATCTTTCACTTTGACCAATGGGAAAAGGAAGGCGAGGACGCTCAGGACCGCCATGATAACGTATCCGCGCCACAAGCAGGGCGAAGCGCCCTCCCACCAGTAACACCCCCCTGTGAACTGGTTTTATATGGTTGGCAGCCATTAAACTGGAGGTGGAGGCTTCTTCTCCTGACTCTCCAGCTGCTGGATAACTAGAAGGACAACTACTCCCAGCATGCCAGGACGGCCTCTCTGAGCCAGCCCCCTCTTCACCCTTCTATTTACCCACCAGGGATCCGGAGCCATCTCTCCAGCCGCTGCACACCGGCGACACTTCCTGTTTGTGTCACGTGACGTACGGCGCGGCCGAAGGGACAAAATTAGCCGGGAGAGGGAGCGCGAAGCTGGAATGAGGCTCAATGCGGGCTGGGAAAGGAAAGGAGGACATCTAGTGGTCAGTGGAGGAATTGTCTTTATATGGATTATGCCGATCCCTGAACTACTTGCAAGTGCAACTGGAGACCATTTTCTTTTAATGTTTTGGATGGTTGGATGGAGTAGGGAATTGGTAGAACCCCAGCCAGGTTTTTATTGCTCAGAGTAAATATGTAAGAGGTGCGAAAACTCCTGTTAATACCTTCTATTGCAAGAACCCACGTCAGAGCAATGGAAGAATGTTAGGTGGCATCATTGAGAACCCACCTGCGTCCTAGCAACAGAAGAATGTTAGAAGGCATCATTGAGAATCCACCTGCATCCTAGCAACAGGAGAATGTTAGAAGGCATCACTGAGAACCTACCTGCGTCCTAGCAACAGGAGAATGTTAGATAGCTTCATTGAGAATCTGCCTGCGTCCTAGCAACAGGAGAATGTTAGAAGGCATCATTGAGAATCCACCTGCGTCCTAGCAACAGAAGAATGTTAGGTGGCATCATTGAGAACCCACCTGCATCCTAGCAACAGGAGAATGTTAGAAGGCATCATTGAGAATCCACCTGCGTCCTAGCAACAGAAGAATGTTAGGTGGCGTCATTGAGAATTCACCTGCATCCTAGCAACAGGAGAATGTTAGAAGGCATCATTGAGAATCCACCTGCGTCCTAGCAACAGAAGAATGTTAGGTGGCGTCATTGAGAATTCACCTGCATCCTAGCAACAGGAGAATGTTAGAAGGCATCATTGAGAATCCACCTGCATCCTAGCAACAGGAGAATGTTAGAAGGCATCATTGAGAATCCACCTGCGTCCTAGCAACAGGAGAATGTAAGGTGGCATCATTGAGAATTCACCTGCATCCTAGCAACAGGAGAATGTTAGAAGGCATCATTGAGAATTCACCTGCATCCTAGCAACTGAAGAATGTTAGGCGGCTTCACTGAGAATCCATCTGCATCCTAGCAACAGGAGAATGTAAGGTGGCATCACTGAGAATTCACCTGCATCCTAGCAACAGAAGAATGTTAGGAGGCATCACTGAGAACCCACCTGCATCCTAGCAACAGAAGAATGTTAGGTGGCGTCATTGAGAATCCACCTGCATCCTAGCAACAGAAGAATGTTAGGTGGCGTCACTGAGAATCCACCTGCGTCCTAGCAACAGAAGAATGTTAGGAGGCATCACTGAGAACCCACCTGTGTCCTAGCAACAGAAGAATGTTAGGTGGCGTCATTAAGACTCCACCTGTGTCCTAGCAATGGAAGAATGTTGGTCGGTGCCACTGAGAACCCACCTGCATCTTAGCAACAGGAGAATGTTAGGTGGTGTCATTGAGAATTCATCTACATCCTAGCAATTGAAGGATGTCAGGCGGCATCACTGAGAATCCGCCTGCATCCTAGCAACAGAAGAATGTTAGGTGGCGTCATTGAGAATCCACCTGCGTCCTAGCAACAGAAAAATGTTAGGTGGTATCATTGAGAACTGACCTGCGCCTGAGCAACAGAAGAATGTTAGGCGGGGTCATTAGGACTCCACCTGTGTCCTAGCAACGGAAGGATGTTGGTCGGCGTCACTGAGAATCCACCTGCATCCTAGCAACAGAAGAATGTTAGGTAGTTCACTGGGAATCTGCATTACAGAAAAGCTAATTTGTGGGGTCATTGAAAATCAAAATCCGCTTGTGTCCTAGCAACGGAAGTACATTATACGGTTTCCTTTAGAATCCACCTGCATCATAGCAATGAAAAGACAACATGCAGCTTCCTTGAGAATCTGCCTGCATCCTAGCAACAGCAGGATGCTTAGCAGCTTCATGAGAAGCCACCAACCTCATGGTAACGGAAAGACAATGTGAAGTTTCCCTAAGAACCCAAATGCAGAAGCTGCCTGCATCCCAGCAACAGACGGACACCTTGCAACTTCTCTGAGTAACCGCCTGTGTCCTAGCAACAGAAGGATACTAAGCTTTTTCACTGAAAAGCTGCCTACATCCTAGCAATGGAAGGATGCTAAGTAGCTTTAAGAAGCGCCTGCATCCTAGCAACAGAAGGACACCTTGCAACTTCTATGAGTAACCGCCTGCGTCCTAGCAACAGAAGGATACCAAGCTTCTTCACTGAAAAGCTGCCTGCATCCTAGCAACAGAAGGACACCTTGCAACTTCTATGAGTAACCGCCTGCATCCTAGCAACAGAAGGATACTAAGCTTCTTCACTGAAAAGCTGCCTGCATCCTAGCAATGGAAGGACGCTAAGCGGCCTCAAGAAGATGCCGTTTCTCTTCATTTCCTGTCGGGGTAAACTGTTGTCACCGGTACATTAGAAGCTGTAGCAGGTCACACAGAATCTCATTTCCTGGCTGAAGGACATCCAGCATCATCTTTCCCCCCCCGGCCTGACTGTCCCTGGCCCCGCCCCTTCCAATCACTGGATTTCAGTGTTCAATCGTGCAGGCTCAGCATCACAGGTGGGGTTACCTCGGGTGGTTCAAATTGCGAAGGAAGTCTGCCTATGAACGCCCCGCTCCCTCCCTAATGAATTTTGACATTTGCATAACAGCAAGGGTTGAGGGTCCTTGAGAGGAGTACTGAGGGGCGGGTGCTGGGATGTTTTCAGGAAGCTACGTCCAGCTCTCTGCCGGCCCCTCCCACCAGCCACGATCTGCCTGCTTTGCATAGAGACGCACAGAGACCCAGTGATGATTTCAATAGGCAGAAATTAGGTATGTAATGGAAAAGAAAATGTTTTATTTAAAATTTTCATTAGCGTGTTGATGGCGGGCAGAGGGAGGAACCAGGGAAGGCAAAACATAAGCATAATAAACCTCAGATTTCTTTTAACGTGGGTTATGTTTACAGGACATCGATTCATTTTGAGCTCCGGGTGTGTCCGCTGTTGTGACACGGTTTGAATGCGCTGTAATGACTGTGATATTGCAACACTGCATGGAAATATCAACACAGCCGGGGAGTATACACAACACGGGGGGTCAGGATTCCGCTCCTGTAAAGTCCGGTTATTGCCATCGGTTACCTTAAAGCCGATTCCATCCCATGACTCTTATTTTTAGCAAATTTCCACTTGGCGTCGGAGCCGGGGAGTGAAGGTCACCGGGGGGATGGGGGTCGGAGGATCACGTGAGGCTACAGCCTCTGCGGGCGATTTACACAACAAACACCAGAAGGGGGACTTGCTGCTTTTTTACGAGGATGAATTCCTCCCTAATGAACATTAACTCTTCAAACACTGCAAAGCGGCTGCCTGACCGCCGATCCCGACCATCCAGACGTGTGCCGCGCGTTTCGACCTGAACTGGAATCCGGACAATTTTTTTTTTTTTTAATCGGCAATTTGGATGTATCTGAATTACAATAGTAATGAATTGAAACAAATCCAAAATAACGAATAAAAATTTCGGAAGGAAATTCAGATTCAAATACTTTTCAAATCAAATTCAAATTTCCAAAGAGAATAAAATAGCATAGAAAATAACGGAATAGAATAGAAAAGAATAGAAGAGAAAATAAAAGAAAATAACGAAATAGAATAGAAAATAATATAATAGAATATAATAGAAAATATAATATAATATAATAGAAAATAAAATCTAATTTTAATTTCCTGAAGAGAACAAAAATAGAATAGAAAATAACGGAATAGAATAGAAAAGAATAGAATAGAGTATAATAGAAAATAA
Source organism: Lithobates clamitans (assembly GCA_037952925.1). NCBI lineage: Eukaryota > Metazoa > Chordata > Amphibia > Anura > Ranidae > Lithobates > Lithobates clamitans. Next base: position 17,675 of record JBBGZY010002029.1, read on the forward strand.
AAGAATAGAATAGAGTAAAACGGAAATCCAAAATGAAGGATAAAAATTTCGGACCAAATTCGAATTCAAATACTTTTCAAATCAAATTTTAATTTCCTGAAGAGAATAAAATAGAATAGAAAATAACGGAATAGAATAAAAAAAAAGAATAGAATATAATAGAAAATAAAAGAAAATAATGAAATAGAATAGAAAATAATATAATAGAATATAATAGAAAATATAATATAATATAATAGAAAATAAAATCAAATTTAAATTTCCTGAAGAGAACAAAAATAGAATAGAAAATAATGGAATAGAATAGAAAAGAATAGAATAGAGTATAATAGAAAATAAAAGAATAGAATATAATAGAGTAAAACGGAAATCCAAAATGAAGGATAAAAATTTCGGACCAAATTCGAATTCAAATACTTTTCAAATCAAATTTTAATTTCCTGAAGAGAATAAAATAGAATAGAAAATAACGGAATAGAATAAAAAAAAAGAATAGAATATAATAGAAAATAAAAGAAAATAATGAAATAGAATAGAAAATAATATAATAGAATATAATAGAAAATATAATATAATATAATATAATAGAAAATAAAATCAAATTTTAATTTCCTGAAGAGAACAAAAATAGAATTGAAAATAACGGAATAGTATAGAAAAGAACAGAATAGAGTATAATAGAAAATAAAAGAATAGAATATAAGTAAAACGGAAATCCAAAAGGAAGGATAAAAATTTCGGACCAAATTCGAATTCAAATACTTTTCAAATCAAATTTTAAGTTCCTGAAGAGAACAAAATAGAATAGAAAATAACGGAATAGAATAAAAAAAGAATAGAATATAATAGAAAATAAAAGAAAATAACGAACTAGAAATAGAATAGAAAATAATTTAATAGAATATAATAGAAAATAAAATCAAATTTTAATTTCCTGAAGAGAACAAAAATAGAATATAAAGTAACGGAATAGAATAGAATATGATAGAACATAGAAGAATAGAGTAAAACGGAAATCCAAAATGAAGGATAAAAATTTCGGACCAAATTCGAATTCAAATACTTTTCAAATCAAATTTAATTTCCTGAAGAGAATAAAATAGAATAGAAAATAACAAAATAGAATAGAAAATAATGGCATAGAATAGAAAAGAAAAAAGTAGAAAATAATAGAAAATAAAAGAATAGAATATAGTAGAGTATAAAGGAAATCAAAAATAACGGATTCAAATTTCGGATGAAATTCGAATTCAAGTACTTTTCAAATCAAATTTGAATTTCCGAAGAGAATTAAATAGAATAGAAAACAACGGAATAGAAAAGAATAGAATAGAATAGAAAATAAAAAGAAAATAACGAAATAGAATAGAAAAGAATATACTAGAAAATAAAAGAATAGAATATAATAGAGTAAAACGGAAATCCAAAATGACGGATACAAATTTGGGACGAAAATCGAATTCAAATACATTTCAAATCAAATTTTCATTTCCTGAAGAGAATAAAATAGAATAGAAAATAACGGAATCGAATAGAAAATAATAGAATAGAATATAATAGGTTGATTGGCTTCTGTCTAAATTGGCCCTAGTATATGAATGTAATAATAAAATAAATGAATAAATAGAATAGAAAATAATGGAATAGAAAAGAATAGAATAGAATAGAAAATAAAAGAATAGAATATAATAGAGTAAAACGGAAATCCAAAATAACGGATACAAATTTCGGACGCAATTCGAATTCAAATACTTTGCAAACCAAATTTTAATTTCCTGAAGAGAATAAAATGGTATAGAAAATATCGGTATAGAATAGAAAAAAATATAATAGAAAATAAAAGAATTCAATATAAGAGAGTAAAACTGAAATCCAAAATGACGGATAAAAATTTCGGACGAAATTAGAATTCAAATACTTTTCAAATCAAATTTTAATTTCCTGAAGTCAATAAAACAGGATAAAAAAAAAATGGAAAATATTAGAAAATAATAGAACAGAATATAATAGGTTGATTGGCTTCTGTCTAAATTGTCCCTAGTATGTATGAATGTGAGTTCGGGGACCTTAGATTGTAAGCTCCTTGAGGGCAGGGACTGATGTGAATGTACAATGTATATGTAAAGCGCTGCGGAAATTGACGGTGCTATACAAGTACCCTAAATAATAATAATAATAGGAAATAAAAGAATAGAATATAGGAGAGTAAAACGGAAATCCAAAATAACAAATAAAAATTTTGGACGAAATTCGAATTCAAATACTTTTCAAATCAAATTTAAATACTTTTCAAATCAAATTTTAATTTCCAGAAGAGAATAAAATAGAATAGAAAATAATAATAAAATAAATAAATAAATAGAATAGAAAATAATGGAATAGACTATAAAATAATATAATAGAATATAATAGAAAATAAAAGAATAGAATATAGTAGAGTAAAACGGAAATCCAAAATGACGGATAAAAATTTCGGAGGAAATTCGAATTCAAATACTTTTCAAATCACATTTTAATTTCCTGAAGAGGATAAAATAGAATATAAAATAATAATAAAATAAATAGAATAGAAAATAATGGAATAGAATAGAAAAGAATAGACTAGAATAGAAAATAAAAGAATAGAATTCAATAGAGTAAAACGGAAATCCAAAATAACGGATAAAAATTTCGGAGGAAATTCGAATTCAAATACTTTTTAAATCAAATTTTAATTTCCTGTAGAGAATAAAATAAAATAGAAAATAACGGAATAGAAAAGAAAAGAATAGAATAGAAAATAAAGGAATAGAATATAATAGAGTAAAACAGAAATCCAAAATGAAGGATAAAAATTTCGGACAAATTCGAATTCAAATACTTTTCAAATCAAATTTTAATTTCCTGAAGAGAATAAAATAGAATAGAAAATAATAATGAAATAAATAGATAAATAGAATAGAAAATAATGGACTAGAATAGAAAAGAATAGAATAGAATAGAATAGAATAGAATAGAATAGAATAGAATATAAAAGAATAGAATATAATAGAGTAAAAGGGAAATCCAAAATGACGGATAAAAATTTCGGACGAAATTTGAATTCAAATACTTTTCAAATCAAATTTGAATTTCCGAAGAAAATAAAAAAGAATAGAAAATAATGGAATAGAATAGAAAAGCATATAATAGAAAATAAAAGAATAGAATATAATAGAGTAAAACAGAAATCCAAAATAACGGATAACAATTTCGGACAAAATTCGAATTCAAATACTTTTCAAATCAAATTTGAATTTTCTGAAGAGAATAAAATAGAATAGGGAATAGAATAGAAAAGAATATAATAGAATATAATAAAAAATAGTAAGGGCCAGTTCACACCACATGCAGTCCAGTGCGTTTTTTTTTTTTGCATTAAAAACGCATGTAAAGTAGATTATATGGTTTTAACGGCTTTGCCAGTGCTTGCAGTTCCAGAACAAAAGTAGAACATGCTGCATTTTTCCTGCACTAGACTGTACTGGAAGGTTGTAAAATGCATCAAAAACGCACTGGAACTGCAAGCACTGGTGTGAACTATGCAATTAAAAACCATATAATCTACTTTCTATGCATTTTTGATGCAGAAAAAATGCATTGGACTGGATGCGGTGTAAACTGGCCCTTAAACAGAGCAAGATAGAATAGAAAATAAAAAAACTAAATAAAATACAATAGAATAGAAAATAAAGGAATAGAATAGAATAAAAAAATAGAATAGAATAAAATAGAAATAACATAACCATCCTCTGAAATTCGAATTTCAAATACAATACATTTGAATAGAAAAGAAAAGAATAGAGCAGAATAGAAATGAATAGAATAGAAAATAAAAGAATAGAATGGAAAAAAAAACTGAATAAACAATAGAAAAGAATAGAATAAAATAGAAAGAATATAATATCATAACCCTTTTCCAAAATTCGAGTTTCAAATAGAATAAATTCAAATTTCGAAAAGAAAAAATTTGAATAGAATAGAAATGAAAAAAACAGAATAAAAAATAAAAACAATAGAATAGAAAAAACCTTGGAATAGAATTGAATAGAAAGCATGAAGTCATCTTCCAAAATTCAAAAAGAATAAATTTGATTTTGAATGAATTTCTATTTGAATGCAAATTGATGGAATTCGAAAAAATTTGAATGGATTCGAATAAACGAAACAAATTCCAAAAAAAAAAATTAAGCTAATTTAACTAAACGAATTTATGTAAATGGTGAATGGAAACTAAACAATTTTTTTTCGTCCCGCACATGTCTAGTACCATGACAAATAAAAAGCATCACGCGGACGCACTAAAGCGCACACTCGTGCGAAGGGCCGCCGCATTTGTCCGAGCAGGAAGGACAGGTGTTTCTGTGCATCCCTGTGCAGGCAGTCCCAGTCATATCCATTGGGGGGCAGCAGGTGGTGGATGGACACATCCGCTGCTCCCAATGTGACATCCATGTGGGATGACATGTATGACATGCACTCGCACCTTTATGGATGTCACATTGCAGTGTCCATGCAGCTGCTGCGTCCCAATTAATAGGAATTGGGTTGTCTGCACAAGGATGCATGGAACACCTGTGCATGGGTGTACAATTTAGTGCACCCGTGTGAACGGGTCTTTACTTTGCAACACATTGTTCAATATAAGGTCCTCGCAAGGTCTTCTAGGATTTCTAGGGCCTCCAGTACTCTGACAGGTCTTCCAGGGTTTTCAGGACTTCTAGGCCTTCAGTACTCCAGTACAAGGTACCTGCTGGGGTCTTCTAGGATTTACTAGGATTCCTAGGACCTTCAGTAGTCAGAGAATCTCTGCCTGGTCTTCCAGGATGTTCAGGATTCTTGGAGCTTCAGTAGTCAGAGAATCCCTGCCAGATACTCCAGGATTTTCAGGATTACTAGGACCTTCAGTAATGACGGGATCCTTGTTGGGTCTTCCAGAATTCCTAGGACCCTTATTGGATTTTTCAGGATTCCTAGGACCTCCAGTACTCACAGGATCCCTGCCAGGTCTTCCAGGGTGTTCAGGATTCCTAGGACCTTCAGTAGTCAGAGAATCCCTGCCAGGTCTTCCAGGATTCCTGCCAGGATTTTCAGGATTCCTAGGACCTTCATTAATCACAGGATCCTTGTTCGGTATTCCAGGATTCCTTGGACCTTCAGTAATCACGGGATCCTTGTTGGGTCTTCCTGAATTCCTAGGCCCTTCAGTACTCACAGGATACTAATTGGATTTTCCAGGATTCCTTGGACCTTCAGTAATCACGGGATCCTTGTTGGGTCTTTCGGAATTCCTAGGACCTCCAGTACTCACAGGATCCTAATTGGATTTTCCAGGATTCCTAGGACCTCCAGTACTCACATGATCCCTGCCAGGTCCTCCAGGATTTTCAAGATTCCCAGGACCACCAGTACTCACAGTATTCTTGTTGGGTTTTCCAGGATTCCTAGGACCTTCAGCATTCATTGGATTCCAGCTGGGTCTTGGACCTATAATACTTACAGGACCCTTGACAGGTCTTCCAGTTTTTAACCATAGTGACTGCAAAATTTAGCAGGATGGAAAATCAACAAAAAGGTCCCCAAAAGGTCTTCCAGTATTCAGAGGATCTCTGCTGGGTTTTTCAGGATTCCTAGGGCCCTCAGTAATCAGAGGATCCTTGTCAGGTCTTCCAGGATTTTCAGGATTCATAGGACCTTCAGTACTCACAAGATCCCTGTTGGGTCTTCTAGGATTTTCCATGATTCCTAGGACCTTCTGTACTCAGAGGATCCCTGCTGGGTCTTCCAGGATTTTCAGGAATAATAAGACCTCCAGTACTCACAAGATCCCTGCCAGGTCTTTTCTGGATTTTCAGGAATCCTAGGACCTTCATTAATCACATTATCCTTGTTGGGTCTTCCAGGATTCCTAGGACCTCCAGTACTCGCAGGATCTCTGCAGGGCCTTCCAAGATTTCTAGGACCTTCAGTATTTACAGAATCCTTATTGGGTTTTCCAGGATTCCTAGGACCCTCAACATTAATAGGATTACTGATGGGTCTTCCAGGATTCCTAGGACTTCCAATACTTACAGGAACCTTGCCAGGTCTTCCAGGAATCCTAAGACCACTAGTACTTACATAGGATGCCTGCCAAGTCTTCTACCAGCATTCCTAGGACCTCCAGTGCCTTCCAGAGTTTCATGAAATGACACTGGGCTCGTCCTCTTTCCAGAATGGTAATGAAGCACAGCCTTTGAAGTGGCTTCTGGTAAACACTTTCCTGTTGCCAACCTAGACTGACCTGACCATTGTCGTGTCTGCTGCTTTCCTCGACCACTGCCTGGACCTGACTACTCCATCATGTAAAAACGAACAGCGATCTACCCTGCTGTCATAAATGCGCTGGCTGATAATGATATATAACGAATATATATAACGAACATACCAGTCCCAGAAAGCACACAGCACTATGATCACTGAATACACATCGGAAAGATACAAAATATATACAAATGTAGGGTTCTTTTACCTTTTATTGCAGATCTTGAGAAAATTGCAGGGAGGAGGGTAGAGGGTGCAGATACCCAAAAGGCATTTACAGTACAGATGTTAGAGGACACCTTCCTGAAAAAATTTGTCCCGGCAGTATTAGGCCTTATAGTAGCAGCCACAAAAATAACGCTGAGTAAGGAGAGGACTTCCATTAAATCTGAGACCCTATAAGAGTATTCACCGTCCTTGAGTGGTAACTTCTGGTGTCTCAACCTTGAAAATGTACTTCCTTGCTATAGGCATAAGGTCCCACTCACAATGCTCAGGGGCAGCTACCAACCAGCTCCCCGGCAACACTTTTCAGTGAAGGTTTCCCTCTCCAGCTCAGCTTCCTGCAGCACGTTGTCTTCAGGCCCTCAGCACATGGCACCTACTGAAGCAGAGCTTCTCAACCAGGGTTCCTCCAGGGGTTTCTAGGGGTTCCTTGAGCAGTCAGCGATTTCTGCCTCTCAGATAAGTTCCCACTGACACCAGTGGGAGGAATTGGAGAGGAGAGGAATTCTTCCAACTGACAATCACACTCATATTTCATGAGTTGTAGCTATAGTTATCTTACTGGTGTTGCTATCTCATCTTAAGGCAGAGTTTCTTAACCAGGGTTCCTCCAGGGGTTTCTAGGGGTTCCTTGAGCAATGAGCAATTTCTGCCTCTCAGATAAGTTCCCACTGACACCACTGATCTTTTTAGCTATCTGTAAGAGAGGAATTCTTCCAACTGACCATCACACTCATATTTCATGAGTTGTAGCTATAGTTATCTTACTGGTGTTGCTATCTCGTCTTAAGGCAGAGTTTCTTAACCAGGGTTCCTCCAGAGGTTGCTAGGGGTTCCTTGAGCAATGAGCAATTTCTGCCTCTCAGATAAGTTGCCACTGACACCATTGATCTTTTTAGATTCTTGTAAGGGGTCATTCTTCCCAATGTCCACAAGTGTAAGGAACATTCTTCTCACTGACCATCACACTAACGTATCATGAGTTGAAGATATAGTCATTTTTAGCAGGGGTTTCCCGAGCCCAGAAGGGTTCCTGCATGTAGAAAAGGTCGAGAAAGGCTGTACTGAAGCATAGCAACATGCAAGCCCGCTCCCAGGTAAGGAAGCCCCCAAGGGAAGTAAGCACTGATCAGATCCTTCCAAACACTTAGCTTCTCCCCAGCTGCTGGCCATCAGAGTGAGGACATCTTGTGGCAGGAGGAAAAGGACCTGCCGGGAAATCTCTGGATTGCAGGTGAACATTGCAGCGAAAGCTGGCTTTGTTATTTTATCTTTTAATGGGCTATTCATTTTATCTTGTTACTTTTGGCTGGAAGTCTCTCATAAGTTGCCTGCCTTGGAAGCCTCCAAACCTCATGGGCTCCTCTGGTCAATTGAGTCATTCCAGAGCACAGAAGGGTGAAATTGGCTTCCCCACAACATAAGAGCCGGCCAAGAAGAAGCTCCGCTTGCGGTTGGAGTCGCTTATCGCGCCGTTCATCCTGAACTGTGATACGTTTGTATTTCAGCGGCTGTTAATTGTCCCTGAACTTCCTGCCTGGCAGACTGCTCAGCCCTGGATGTTACATTGATTTGTAATGGCTAAATAGAATGTGGCCATTGTTCCTCATTTATTGCTCCTCTGTCATCGATTCCTTATTGTAGTGCTAAAAGGAAACAAAGTGGTTACACGTTACGAAGACAGAAAACAAAAGTATTTCGCCATTTAAGGCGGACTAAATGAAAAATGACATAACGATGCCGGCATTTAAGGTGGACACAATAAAAATGTTATACACTATATTGTCAAAAGTATTGTGACTCCTGCCTTTACATGAACTTTAATGGCATCCCAGTCTTAGTCCGTAGGGTTCAATATTGAGTTGGCTCCGCCCTTTACAGCTATAACAGCTTCAACTCTTCTGGGAAGGCCGTCCACAAGGTTTAGGAGGATATCTATGGGAATGTTTGACCATTCTTCCAGAAGAGCATTTGTGAGGTCAGGCACTGATGTTGGACGAGAAGGCCTGGCTCGCTCTAATTCATCCCAAAGGTGTTCTATCGGGTTGAGGTCAGGACTGTGTGCAGGCCAGTTAAGTTCCTTGCTTTGTGCACTGGTCTAAATCATTTGGTGGAGGGGGGATTATGGTGTGGGGGTTGTTTTTCAGGGGTTGGGCTTGGCCCCTTAGTTCCAGTGAAGTGAACTCTAAAGGTGTCAGCATACCAAGACATTTTGGACAATTTCATGCTCCCAACTTTGTGAGAACAGTTTGGGGATGGCCCCTTCCTGTTCCAACATGACTGCCCACCAGAGCACAAAGCAAGGTCCATAAAGATATGGATGAGCGAGTTTGGGGTGGAGGAACTTGACTGGCCTGCACAGAGTCCTGACCTCAACCCGATAGAACACCTTTAAGATGACTGAAGACTGCTATCCAGGCCTTCTCGTCCGACATCAGTGCCTGACCTCACAAATGCGCTTCTGGAAGAATGGTCAAACATTCCCATAGACACCCTTCTAAACCTTGTGGACGGCCTTCCCAGAAGAGGTGAAGCTGTTATAGCTGCAATGGGCGGGGCCAACTCAATGTTAAACCCTACAGACTAAGACTAGGATGTCATTAAAGTTCATGTGCGTGTAAAGGCAGGCGTCCCAATACTTTTGACAATCTAGTGTAGGTCTGCTTTAATGTTTTTCTGATATGGGAAAGTATTTCCGAATAATGGACTTATCACTCATATAAAGACCAGCTCTGTGCAGAAAATAAATAAATACTCTTGCAGGGTAAATGCTTAGTTTGTCTAATGCTTACCTTATTCCGTGCTCCAGCAAGGCCCCTCGAATCAGAAAGTCTCCTAATATCATTGAACCCTGTGAGTGCCCATCAGTACCACCTAGCAGGGCCGCTCATCAGTGCAGCATATCAGTGCCATAATTATCAATGCAGCCCCATCAGTCATGCCTGTCAGTGCCCACCAGTGATGTCCAACAGTGATGCCAATCAGTACCCAGCAGTGCTGTCTATTAGTGCCACCCATCAGTGCCTATCATTGCCCATCAATGCCCATAAGTACTGCCTATCAGTGCCCATAAATGCCACCTATCAGTGTCATCAGTGCTGCCTATCTGTGGCTATCAGTGCTGCCTATCAGTGCCCGTCAGTGCCTCCTATCAGTGCAGCCTATCAGTGTCCATCAGTGCAGCCTATCAGTGCCCATCAGTGCTGCCTTTCAGTGCCCATCAGTGCTGCCTATCAGTGCCCATCAGTGCTGCCTATCAGTGGCCATCAGTGCTGCCTATCAGTGGCCATCAGTGCTGCCTATCAGTGCCGCCTATCAGTGCCCATCAGTGCTGCCTATCAGTGCCCATCAGTGCCGCCTATCAGTGGCCATCAGTGCTGCCTATCAGTGCCGCCTATCAGTGCCGCCTCAGTGCCGCCTATCAGTGGCCATCAGTGCTGCCTATCAGTGCCCATCAGTGCCGCCTATCAGTGCCCATCAGTGCTGCCTATCAGTGCCCATCAGTGCCGCCTATCAGTGCCCATCAGTGCCGCCTATCAGTGACCATCAGTGCCGCCTTTCAGTGCCCATTAGTGCTGCCTATCAGTGCCCATCAGTGCTGCCTATCAGTGCCCATCAGTGCCGCCTATCATTGGCGATCAGTGCTGCCTATCAGTGCCCATCAGTGCCGCCTATCAGTGCCCATCAGTGCTGCATATTAGTGCCTCCTCATCAGTGCCGTCTCAACAGTGCCCATCAGTGAAGGAGAAAAATTACTTATTTACAAAATTTTATAACAGAAACTAAGAAAAAAGTTTTTGGACTATTTTTGTTTATTTAGCAAAAAAAAACCTCCAGTGGTGAATAAATACCACCAAAAGAAAGCTCTATGTGTCTCCAAAAAATAATAAAAATGTCCTATGTGTACAGTGTCGTATGACCGTGTAATTGTCATTCAAAGTGTGACAGCGCTGAAAGCTGAGAATTGGCCTGGGCAGGGAGGGGGTGAAGGTGTCCGGTAATGAAGTGGTTAAACCCGCTGCTCCTCTGAAAAGCAATCAGGATCATCTCAAAAGACCCCAAATCCCTCCTTTACACTTGAAAGTATTCAAATCGCCAAAATTGGCGTTGCGGAATACTGTCATTTTTTAAAAATCTGCGCCATTGACAGCCGAGTAAACCTGAAGTGACGTCGCTTTCGGGATTTTTACATCAGAGACCCCGATCAGAGCCGAATCCGGCCTGGGCGGTGGACGCGCCGACTGGTGTCTCGGGTCTCGCGTTGGGACGGGAGGCACGGGAAGAGCGGCGGAAGGTGGCGGGGGGGGGGGCGGGAGGGGCGACGGCCCCTTGCCCTCCTTTTAGGAATAACAGCCAAGTGGCTTTTAGTTGTTATCACTAAAGAGCTGGCCGTCCGCTCTAAAAAAAAACAAAAACGTACCGGGGCAGCTGCATGTCATCCCAGTATAACCCCTTCAAGCCATGAACGCAAATTTGGCTTACGGTCGGCGCGAAGGGGAAAATAAATGTTTGCGTTTTGGGTTTTAATGCCACTTTTTTTTTTTTTAACAGTTAGGTACCACTATAACTTTTAAAAGGTATAAATATTGCCGGTACTTTTCCGATTCACGTTTATACTTTATTTTTTACACTTGGGGACATTCCATTACAGTGATGGAAGGACGTGACTCATTCTTCGATGTTTTCCCCATCGCAGACGATCGCCAAGACGTAAACCAATGAATCTCATTCCATTCTCCAAGGCTTTGTCCTTGAAGAAAGTGACAGTTGTGCTCCTGGCGTGGAAAGAAAAACGTTCTCCAACCCATTATCTGCCCGAAGATCTGAGCCAAAACAGAAAACAAGGCTCGGCTTTTCCGGTTGGGCCAGGGCAGAAAGGCGTGGGCAGGTGTGACATCACCTGGAGGCGGAGCTTCTCCACCTGCCCTTCATAATGAATGAGTGACAGGTGAGAGCGGGACACAGAGAGCTCCTCCAGGGTACAGATTTCACCTGAGAGCGACCGAGAGCATCGCAGAGAGCGCTGGTAACATTGTCATAAGTAAGGAATCTTTTTATTATTTTATTTCATGCTTTTTTATGATGAAATCCCTTGAAATGTCATAATGCAGGGGGGGAGGGGTTAGGTCATGCTTGCCACTGATATTACTTTTTAGGACAAAGCAGTAGAATCATTCCACTGGAAATGACGTTCATTCAACCTGCTGTCCCTGCTGAGAATAATGTAACTGATAACAGTCAGCACAGGCAGAGAGCTCACAAGATTTTTGGCAGGACCAACATACATAAATATATACTATACATTATTTTTAATATATTTAACGGAGACATTACAGTGTCTTCTGATTGCACTGTCACCTTGTAGCAGTGCATTTCACACAATCAGTCCACATGGAGTTTGTGTGTCTAGAACAATGACACACTGACACTTGGGGGTCCCAGAGCAATGACACACTGAGACTTGGGGGTCCAGAACAATGACACACTGAGACTTGGGGGTCCAGAACAATGACACACTGACACTTGGGGGTCCCAGAACAATGACACACTGAGACTTGGGGGTCCAGAACAATGACACACTGACACTTGGGGGTCCCAGAACAATGACACACTGACACTTGGGGGTCCAGAACAATGACACCCTGACACTTGGGGGTCCAGAACAATGACACCCTGACACTTGGGGGTCCAGAACAATGACACCCTGACACTCGGGGGTCCTAGAACAATGACACACTGACACTTGGGGGTCCAGAACAATGACACCCTGACACTCGGGGGTCCTAGAACAATGACACACTGACACTTGGGGTCCCAGAACAATGGCTCGCTGACACTTGGGGGTCCAGAACAATGACACACTGACACTTGGGGGTCCAGAACAATGGCACACTGACACTTGGGGGTCCAGAACAATGACGCCCTGACACTTGGGGGTCCAGAACAATGACACACTGACACTTGGGGATCCCAGAAAAATGACACACTGACACTTGGGGGTCCCAGAACAATGACACGTTGACACTTGGGGGTCCCAGAACAATGACTCGCTGACACTTGGGGTCCAGAACAATGACACGTTGACACTTGGGGGTCCAGAACAATGACACACTGAGACTTGGGGGTCCCAGAACAATGACACACTGACACTTGGGGGTCCAGAACAATGACACACTGAGACTTGGGGGTCCAGAACAATGACACACTGACACTTGGGGATCCAGAACAATGACACACTGACACTTGGGGGTCCAGAACAATGACACACTGACACTTAGGGGTCCCAGAACAATGACACACTGACACTTGGGGGTCCAGAACAATGACACATTGACACTCGGGGGTCCCAGAACAATGACTCGCTGACACTTGTGGTCCAGAACAATGACACGTTGATACTTGGGGGTCCCAGAACAATGACTCGCTGACACTTGGGGGTCCCAGAACAATGACCCGCTGACACTTGGGGGTCCAGAACAATGACACACTGACACTTGGGGGTCCCAGAACAATGACACACTGACACTTTGGGTCCACAACAATGACACACTGACACTTTGGGTCCAGAACAATGACACCCTGACACTCGGGGGTCCCAGAACAATGACACACTGACACTTGGGGGTCCCAGAAAAATGACACACTGACACTTGGGGGTCGTAGAACAATGACACACTGACACTTGGGGGTCCCAGAACAATGACACTGACACTCGGGGGTCCAGAACAATGACACACTGACACTTGGGGTCCAGAACAATGACACACTGACACTTGGGGGTCCCAGAACAATGACACACTGACACTTGGGGGTCCAGAACAATGACACACTGACACTTGGGGGTCTAGAACAATGACACACTGACACTTGGGGGTCCCAGAACAATGACTCGCTGACACTTGTGGTCCAGAACAATGACACGTTGACACTTGGGGGTCCCAGAACAATGACTCGCTGACACTTGGGGGTCCCAGAACAATGACCCGCTGACACTTGGGGGTCCAGAACAATGACACACTGACACTTGGGGGTCCCAGAACAATGACACACTGACACTTTGGGTCCACAACAATGACACACTGACACTTTGGGTCCAGAACAATGACACCCTGACACTCAGGGGTCCCAGAACAATGACACACTGACACTTGGGGGTCCCAGAACAATGACACCCTGACACTTGGGGGTCCCAGAACAATGACACACTGACACTTGGGGGTCCCAGAACAATGACACACTGACACTTGGGGGTCGTAGAACAATGACACACTGACACTTGGGGGTCCCAGAACAATGACACACTGACACTTGGGGGTCCCAGAACAATGACACACTGACACTTGGGGGTCGTAGAACAATGACACACTGACACTTGGGGGTCCCAGAAAAATGACACACTGACACTTGGGGGTCGTAGAACAATGACACACTGACACTCGGGGGTCCAGAACAATGACACACTGACACTTGGGGTCCAGAACAATGACACACTGACACTTGGGGGTCCCAGAACAATGACACACCTGACACTCGGGGGTCCCAGAACAATGACACACTGACACTCGGGGGTCCAGAACTATGACACACTGACACTTGGGGGTCCCAGAACATTGACACACTGACACTTGGGGGTCCCAGAACAATGACACACTGACACTTGGGGGTCCAGAACAATGACACACTGACACTTGGGGGTCCAGAACAATGCTCATCACTTCCGGTTCCTATGCCATAGAGGTGATCAGAGCAGTTCCGGTCTCTGATTGCCTCTATGATCAGCCAGCTGAAGCGTGGGCTGGTCGCTCTGGTCCACCAGTAGGACAGGAAAGCCCGAGAAAGCCACAGAAGGCGGCGGGATCTCCTTTCCCGCTGCTTGTAAAAGCAATCTGGCGTCTAACTAGCCACTTGATTAGCTTTTACAAAAAGCTGACTGGCAGCTCTAAAAAATGATACTGGAATGATACCTGTGTCTGTGGACATTATCCCGGTATAACCACTTGAAGTCCTGCGAAGTATGTGTGTGTGTGTCGCTGGTCATCAAGTGGCATTGCCTATAAAGGATCCATAAAGACATGGATGAGCGAGTTTGGGGTGGAGGAACTTGACTGGCCTGCACAGAGTCCTGACCCCAACCCGATAGAACACCTTTGGGATGAATTAGAGTGGAGACTGCAAGCCAGGCCTTCTCATCCAACATCAGTGCCTGACCTCACAAATGCTCTTCTGGAAGAATGGTCAAACATTCCCATAGACACATTCCTAAACCTTGTGGACGGCCTTCCCAGAAGAGTTGAAGCTGTTATAGCTGCAAAGGGTGGGCCAGCTCAACATTGAACATCCAACACAGAGGTATACTGCTCTGAACAAGGAAACCTGAATACTGGGATTGATGACGGCACAAATGGTCCAGGTGCTGTGGCTCAGGATGTCCCTCCCACATCCGAAAACGAAGCATACATGAAAATAGAAGAGCCAGCTCTGCTGGAGGTTCAGTCTTGTAACTTTATTTTCAAATGACCATGTAAAAAAGAGACATTTCGGCACAGAGACATTTCGGCACAAGCCTTGTTCACAGCGCATTCAATATTGAACCCTACGGACCAAGACTGGGACGCCATTAAAATTCATATGCGTGTAAAGGCAGGTGTCCCAATACTTTTGGGGAAAAATAGTGTATCTCGTGACATAAAAAAAATTGCAACCACCACCATTTTATTCCCCAGGATCTCTGCTCCCAGAAAATATAAATGTACATTTTAACATTTGTGCAAAAAGTAAAAAAATTGCCCCCCCACTCCGTTAGACCGGTGGTTAAAATCTTATTGATTCCCCCCACGCTATCTATGGGGGCCCCAGTACAGAAGTATAAATGGGCCCGTGTAGAGCCCATATACAGAATGTTACAATAACAAAACCATCACAGGTTGGACTTGATGGACTTGTGTCTATTTTCGACCTCACCTACTATGTAACAGGTAGCGTTCGTTCTATAAACTGTGAGCGGAAAACAAGGTCAGCTCATTCATTTACTGTAAACAGAAGCAAAGTGCTTTGTTGTGAGGAATACAAGAGCATGTTTACCTCCCTACCCTGATTATTCCTCCTCCGGGCCACCGGGTTCCTTCCTAAGGTCACACCTTCCACCCTACAGCAGGATAAACACAACGCATACAATGCTCCTCCTGTGTACAAAAGTGTCACATCACTGCAAAAAATGTGATACACTCAAAAATGATACACTCAATCTAGAGACAATCTGCAACATAAACATACATCAATGAATACATTGTAATATTCCCACAATATACAAATAACAATACAAGTAACCGACCACCCAGACCATGGGAGGTTACCCATTGTAGTCCAAATAGGTGCAAACATTCAGGCAAAATTGCGTGGTAATTGCTGCACAATGCTATTCTTTAATGGCACTCCAAACGTGACGCGATTCTCCCGCAACTGTCGTGCGACGGGTTTGCACAGCAAAACGCACATTTATGTGGGGGGAGAGGAGCAGGAGCTTAGGGCAGGCCACTCAGGGCTAGCACTATGTGACACACAGAATAGTGCTTTGAAGATTATATAGTGGGAAAAACACACAATCAACAGACTTTTAAGGTAACCAGACAAATGTATGTTAAAATTGTAGCACTTTATTAACAAACATTTACAGCTTACAATACACAGGTGGGAAGAATGTTCCTTACATTGGTGATCAGTGGGAAGAATGTTCCTTACATTGGTGATCAGTGAGAAGAATGTTCCTTACATTGGTGATCAGTGAGAAGAATGTTCCTTACATTGGTGATCAGTGAGAAGAATGTTCCTTACATTGGTGATCAGTGAGAAGAATGTTCCTTACATTGGTGATCAGTGAGAAGAATGTTCCTTACATTGGTGATCAGTGGGAAGAATGTTCCTTACATTGGTGATCAGTGAGAAGAATGTTCCTTACATTGGTGATCAGTGAGAAGAATGTTCCTTACATTGGTGATCAGTGGGAAGAATGTTCCTTACATTGGTGGTCAGTGAGAAGAATGTTCCTTACATTGGTGATCAGTGAGAAGAATGCTCCTTACATTGGTGATCAGTGAGAAGAATGTTCCTTACATTGGTGATCAGTGAGAAGAATGTTCCTTACATTGGTGATCAGTGAGAAGAATGTTCCTTACATTGGTGATCAGTGAGAAGAATGCTCCTTACATTGGTGATCAGTGAGAAGAATGTTCCTTACATTGGTGATCAGTGAGAAGAATGTTCCTTACATTGGTGATCAGTGAGAAGAATGTTCCTTACATTGGTGATCAGTGAGAAGAATGTTCCTTACATTGGTGATCAGTGGGAAGAATGTTCCTTACATTGGAGATCAGTGAGAAGAATGTTCCTTACATTGGTGATCAGTGAGAAGAATGCTCCTTACATTGGTGATCAGTGAGAAGAATGTTCCTTACATTGGTGATCAGTGAGAAGAATATTCCTTACATTGGTGATCAGTGAGAAGAATGTTCCTTACATTGGTGATCAGTGAGAAGAATGTCCCTTACATTGGTGATCAGTGAGAAGAATGCTCCTTACATTGGTGATCAGTGAGAAGAATGTCCCTTACGTTGGTGATCAGTGAGAAGAATGTCCCTTACATTGGTGATCAGTGGGAAGAAAGTTCCTTACATTGGTGTTCAGTGAGAAGAATGTTCCTTACATTGGTGATCAGTGAGAAGAATGTTCCTTACATTGGTGATCAGTGAGAAGAATGTCCCTTACATTGGTGATCAGTGAGGAGAATGTTCCTTACATTGGTGATCAGTGAGAAGAATGTTCCTTACATTGGTGATCAATGAGAAGAATGTTCCTTACATTGGTGGTCAGTGAGAAGAATGTCCCTTACATTGGTGATCAGTGGGAAGAATGTTCCTTACATTGGTGATCAATGAGAAGAATGTTCCTTACATTGGTGGTCAGTGAGAAGAATGTCCCTTACATTGGTGATCAGTGAGAAGAATGTTCCTTACATTGGTGATCAGTGAGAAGAATGTTCCTTACATTGGTGATCAGTGAGAAGAATGTTCCTTACATTGGTGATCAGTGAGAAGAATGTTCCTTACATTGGTGATCAGTGAGAAGAATGTTCCTTACATTGGTGATCAGTGAGAAGAATGCTCCTTACATTGGTGATCAGTGAGAAGAATGTTCCTTACATTGGTGATCAGTGGGAAGAATGTTCTTCATTGTTGATCTAGAAAGGTAGTTTGTACCCCCCCAGAAGAAATTGGGAATTTACAGCAAAGAAACTAGAATTGATTTGTGCACTGGTCCAAATCATTTGGTGGAGGGGGGATTGTGTGGGGGTTTTTTTCAGGGGTTTCGGCTTGGCCCCTTAGTTCCAGTGAAGGGAACACTAAAGGCGTCCGCATACCAAGACATTTTGGACAATTTTATGCTCCCAACTTTGTGGGAACAGTTTGGGGACGGCCCCTTCCTGTTCCACCATGACTGCCCACCAGTGCACAAAGCAAGGTTCATAAAGATATGGATGAGCGCGTTTGGGGTGGAGGAACTTGACTGGCCTGCACAGAGTCCTGACCTCAACCCGATAGAACACTTTTAAGATGACTGAAGACTGCTAGCCAGGCCTTCTCGTCCGACATCAGTGGCTGACCTCACAAATGCTCTTCTGGAAGAATGGTCAAACATTCCCATAGACACACTCCAAACCCTGTGGACGGCCTTCCCAGAAGAGATGAAGCTGTTATAGCTGCAAAGGGTGGGTCTACTCAATATTGAACCCTACAGACTAAGAATGGGATGCCATTATAGTTTATGTGCGTATAAAGGCAGGCGTCCCAATACTTGTGATAATATAGTGTGTTTCAAGTCCATTCACCTGCTCTACCATCCAAATTCTTTATACTGTTATGCCATCTTCCACATATCCTGTCTGGTTGCTCTGATGCCCCTGTGTCCGCCCCTGGGCCAATTTTGGCTTTCCCTTGACCTGTTACATCCATTGATACTACCCCTTCCTATTGGGTCCTGAAGAAGCCAACAATTGGTGAAACGCGTTGACCTGCGAACCGGAGATCTACAAAATTGTATTCACTATACTGTTATGACCATGGATATGTTATTTATTTGTGATATATATTTTGATTTTACGGTTGTTCCACAACAGGGTACTGTACTCTTAACCATGCAAGGTCTTTAGGTCATTGAGGGTATTCCTTTTTATCTATGTTTTTTATAACATGTACAATAAAGTTGGCTATATTTTATAAATATTTGTCGTCTCCCATGCTGAGCCAGTAAAGTCCGGTTGTTTGCTATGTTTGGCTTGGTCTATTTAGTCAACATTTTTTTTCTAAATGTTTCGGATGTGACTTGTGGAAGTCAAACCTACAGTATTATTCTATGTATATAAATAATTTTTCTATTTTTATCTCATTGAACAGGTATGAGTGACTTTTGCCCCCCACCAATCATTGTTACGCCAGATGACAATGCCTGGGATATTGACACTTCTCACTATGCTGACTGTGGCCATTTTGTGGACTGGGATCAGTTCCCCACCAAGCCTCAGAAAAAGGGTCCCTCACATCTGGAAATCCCCTTCTCTGCCAAGGAACTCAAGCGGATGGCCAGAGAGGGTATTTGGGCTAGCCATCGAACCTTGAGAGCAGAGGCCTACAACAAGATCATCAAAGACATCAACTGCCGGATATTCACACCCAATGCCAAGGTTTACCATGATGTAGCTGAGAGGCTCTTCGGTCATGATGACACTATCGACCATCCTTTGCCAGAGTTTGTGGAGGGTTGTCTTCTGCCCATGTACTGCCTCACTGCTAGAGGAGAGAAGGCTGTGAAGAAAGTACTGATCTGTATTAGTAACCAGTATCCAGACATTACCTATTCCCCCGCCTTGCCGGCAGTGGTGGCACTCTTGATGCACTTCAGTGAAGACGAGGCAGAATGTTTTGAGAAGACTTGCCGTCTTATCTCTTGCACTGATCCGCACAAGTCTTACATTGAACAAAGCTTCTTGTCCTACGAAGCCTCAAGCATGGCCTTTGGCGACTTGGCCAAGAAGTATTGTCAAGCCAGTCATAAGTTAATCATCTCCCACTGTGAAAATTCAGCAGAGGTCTTCTCTGACTGGCAAACATGGGTCTTTGGTGACTTACCCTTTGAGTATGCCATTAGGGTCTTTGACGTTTTTCTTCTTGAGGGCAACAAAGTCTTGTATCGAGTGGCTCTAGCCCTACTCAAACAGTACAAACTCCAAACTGAATATGTAGGACAGGACATCAGGGAGGACATCCAGAATTTTGTGAAGAACATCTCCCAATATGTCTGTGTAGAGAAGCTGTTAGATAAAGCTTTCAGCATTCGACTTTTCACCCACAAAGAGATCTGGCTGTTGCACATGGCCAACAGAAAAGCCTTGTCCCAAAGTGGGATTACTGTAATGCAGCCAAGGTAAGTAGTCTATTAGCTGTCCACCAAATATTCCATTGACAGACAAAATCATGGTATGCTTTTCAAATTCTCTGTTCCTTGTGGTTCCTTCTGTCTACTTAGTGATTGAGTACATGCCCATTTGGCTTTTTCCTAACTTTGTGAGTCATTTTCGAAAGGCTTTGAATAGCATTGTTTAAAGTTCTAGTTGGTAAACTCATCCCATTAGCAATCTGAGTTCTGCTAAAAAAAACAAAACACCATGCTTTCTGTCTCAGTTCAGACACTCGTGTACACAAGAATCTTCCTGATAGTATTAGTTAATTGATTGAGGACACAAGTCCCCAATCCTTTCTCTGTAGCCTCAGCTGCTACAGAATGAACAAACAGGAAGCACTCTATACAGAAGCTCCTTGTTCATTCACAAACTGAAGCACAGTAAACACGGGGGGGGGGGGGGTTGAGACACAGGTGGTTGAGATCTGCAGAAGAAGGGGATCCTGGACAGGAGTGGGGGTGATCAGAGTGGCGAGGGGGGGGCAATCCCTGAAACCGATCCCCCTATAGTTCCTCCTGCAGCAGCTGACAGTCGGCAGGAGGGAGAGGAGGAAAAGCTAGCTGTGATGCGGGGAGGGGGAAACTGCCTGTGCCATAAAGCTGCCCCCCCTGTCGAACTGCTGGGGTCCCATACAGGAGGGCCAGTTCTACCCCCTTATAAGTGACTCTGGTCATCAGAACAGGTCATCTCCTGTTCAACCTTAATATCAGGCTAGGGGTGGGTCGGGAGTGACAAAAAAGTAAGTGAAATGAACGGGTAAGCGCACCACACAGGTTCCAAGTAAGTCAAGCAGGTCTTTATTAATATCAAAGAAGGTCATAAAAAGGAGCACCCTTTAACAGCGCATACAATAGTGGAGAGGTTTAATAATGGCGAAATACTAGACTATGGTCAGATGGGTGGGGGTCCCTGCATTAAAGGCTCACTCTAGTCACCGATAAAGATTTTAATAAATTGAGAGCAGGTATGCCTTTCGAGGTCACCCCCTCCTCCTTAAGGGTACAGTAACACACCAGAAGCCCTATATTGCTCAAGGCAGCTGAAGACCCCCAGTGTGTGTTGTGACAGACCTAGCTGGGGAAGGGGCTTTTGGAGAGAACTGTTTATTCAAACACATGTACAGTACAGAGAGATACACTCAGAGGACCATCCCCCTTTGCATAATGACACCGGGCGGGGTAGACCGTCCAATCGGCAGGGAGAGCTGTTGAAGGAATTCCCTTCTCCCTCATTACAGCTAATCCACATCACATATACATCCCATAATACTTTTCTCCAAAGGCAGACACAATAGAACAATGGGATACAGCCACACCTTAAATGATCTATTAAAGAGTCTACAAAAGTATGAGACAGTATATATATATATATATATATATATATATATATATATATATATATATATATATATATATATATATATATATATATTCCAGTGTGGTTGTACAGTGAGTCTGATTAGTACAGATCAGACTGTGGTTCTCGGTCACCCTGTGCCCCTAATAGACACAGGGTAACTTACACATAGGAGGGGACCAGGTGAGCTGGACAAGAAGATTCTAGTGCTCTCCAAGGTAAGCTGGGTTCCACAAGCCCCCCGTCCAAAGTGACTCCTGTCACATGTGTCTCCACCAAATTCAATAAAGCAATGATAGCAAAGCATCTACATCCGTGTTTCCCAACCAAGGGTTTGGTTTTGCAAGAGGCCTCTATGGGTTCTGTTGCTGGCTGCCACTGCAGTGAATTTGCATCCGCTCAATGCTCGATGGTGGCATTGGCGGTCCCCTCATAGACTACACTGTGATTGATATCAGCCCAACGGTATTCTTAAAGTGGAAGCCCAACCTGCCCCCCTTCTAAAGCCTATCTATCTACCCTGTGAAGGGAAGACGTGTATACTTACCTATTCTTAAAGCGTTCTGGTCTGGTCACATGATATCCCCAGCGGCCGGCTTTAGTGAAGAGGAGAGACTTTCGTCAACGGCTGCAGAACTTGGGTGGTGACCTCACCCATAGGCTTACTATGGGGCATCCGTAGTTCCACAAGCCCCTCGTCCAAAGTGACTCCCTTCACATGTGTCTCCACCAAATTCAATAAAGCAACGATAGCAAAGCATCTACATATGTGTTTCTCAATTGGGGGTTGGTTTTGCAAGAGGCCTCCATGGGTTCTGTTGCTGGCTGCCACTGCAGTGAATATACATTCGCTCAGTGCTCGTTGGTGGCATTGGCGGTCCCCTCATAGACTACACTGTGGTTGATATCTGCCCAACGGTATTCTTAAAGTTTTAGCCCAACCTGCTCCCACCCCACCCCCCATCTAAAGCCTATCTATCTACCCTGTGAAGGGAAGACGTGTATACTTACCTATTCTTAAAGCGTTCTGGTCTGGTCACATGATATACCCAGCGGCCGGCTTTAGTGAAGAGAGATTTTCGGCAACGGCTGCAGAGGTGGTGACCTCACCCATAGGCTTACTATGGGGCATCCGTAGCCAACTGTCCCTCCTCTACACCGAAGCAGCCATTGACAGCTGATCTTGTGATCGGAATAGGTAAGTGCACACATCTTCCTTTAGGGGTAGATAGAATAGTGTTTAGAAGGGGGCTGGAGCAGATTTAAGCTTAGTTAGGAATAAGCTGGACTTCCACTTTAAAGGTCCATCACCAGATGTCACCAGTGTGAGCTGGAAGTGCAGGATGAGAGGATTGCTGCCTCTCTCTCTCAGGTAAGTACTGATTGCAACTGCAGAGATCATCTTTGCTTTTGTCCTTCATGGCTTTTTACATAAAATGAACAATCAAAGCCAGCCTGGCTGTGTAAAACTCTACAGATCTATTGATACTTGATGACTGCAAAATCTCGTGCTCTGTGAAGTAGATCTAATCTTTAGGAGAGATTTTCAGGAAGAATCAAATATAGCAAATATAGTTTTCTGTGTTGACATTTTTGACACAACGCACAAAGGCTTTTGGTATTTCTATATTTTAGGTATCAAGACGCTAGAAATGCTCTTTTAAAGAGCTGCGATTATTTAGGTGCCATTAACTGTAGTCAGAAACATACATTACAATTCAATTAATATATTCAAATATTTCAAATTTAAAAAGACAGAAAGGAAAAGTAGGGATTTGTTAAAAACATGGAAACATTTCCTGTTAGATATCTACATTGTGAAATTGGTTACAGTGGTGTGTTACTGTATGGCGTAGCAATACGACATGTTTCGGCATTTGCTAGGCTTCCTCAGGGAATATGCGCTACTACACCTGCACACATAAATGGAGTACAAGGGTAAATATATACAGTATAGTGTAGCAATCCGACATGTTTCGCCATTTGGTAGGCTTCCTCAGGGGATATGCACTACCACACCAGAACACATAAATGGAATACAAAAGTAAATATATAAAGTATGATGTAGCAATTCAACCTGTTTCGGCATTTGGTAGGCTTCCTCAGGGGATATGTGCTACCACACCTGAAAACATTAATGGAATACAAGAGTAAATATATACAAAACAATGTTTTTTCTTTTTTACAATGAAATGAATGCACATCAAAATCAACATCAATTAAGCAATGACTATGTAACTATATATATGTTAATATCAAATTAATTCATCACATCAGAAAATACTCAAATAAGCAAAAATGACATTTGAAAACATAATAGACACAGCGGTTGGTGCAGGGTGGCAGGGTGTCTTACCGGGGTTAGCAAATGGTTGTGTAAGCGCTGATCCACAATGATTATGTACAAACAAGGGGTTAAAATCCAAACTCAACAACCAGAAGGAGTGAAAGGGGAACGGAGGTTCTCTCCCTATGGTCCAAGGGGGGAGCTGTAGTAAAGTTAGCCGCAGGAGGAGTACTCCAGACACACAAAGGGCTAAGAAATGCAAATTTAATGCAAAAGACTTATTAGTACTGAATAAATCTTTTGCCGATTATATATGTGTGATATTTGTGGCATTAAAAACGTTTTGGAACAGCTGTAAGACAAAAAAAAAAAAAAAGATTCACTTTATGAGATGCAATAGTGTGGTTGAGTAATTTTAGGTATCAGAACAAGAGCAGAGCTGTGACAACCACCGCTGACCCCTTACCTAGCTGGCATATAAGGAAACTCCGTCCACTCCTGGCTGGCTCGCCAAAAACTGTTATGGATTTTTCTGGCCGAGACACTGCAATTGCAGAGAACAGATATGAGACAAGACACCCAGCCCTTTCAGCTTATCCATTCTACCAGATTTATTTTATTGAATTCTATTTTATACAAAGAAAGGGGGGGTGGTATTAAAAACCAGCAAATAGAATAATTTCACATTTCATATGTCGGCAGCTATCTCTAAAAGTTGCAAAACGAATACCTTGTGAAGTTATTGTGTCTCTATAAACAGTAATATTACACCATCTGTAATTATGTGTGATGTGTAATGACCTAATTATAGACATTTCATGTTGATGCTACAATATTTATCACAAACACTATCGATGAAATGACGTTAACAGTACAGTATATAGTTATAGTGCCTTGAAAAAGTATTCATACCCCTTGAAATTTTCCACATTTTGTCAGGTTACAAACAAAAACGTAAATGTATTTTATTGGGATTTTATGTGATAGACCAACACAAAGTGGCTCATAATTGTGAAGGGGAAGGAAAATGATAAACGATACAAATAAACATGTGAAAAGTATGGGGGGGGGGGCATTTGTATTCATCCCCCTTTACTCTGATACCCCCCCCCCCCAACTAGTAAATAGAATCCACCTGTGTGTCATTTAATCTCAGTATAAATACAGCTGTTCTGTGAAGCCCTTAGAGGTTTGTTAGAGAACCTTAGTGAACAAACAGCATCATGAAGGCCAAGGAACACATCAGACAGGTCAGGGATGAAGTTGTGGAGAAGTATAAAGCAGGGTTAGGTTATAAAAAAATCTCCCAAGCTTTGAACATCTCACGGAGCTCTGTTCAATCCATCATCAGAAAATGGAAAGAGGCACAATGCAAACCTACCAAGACATGGGCCGGGCAATAGACATGTGCACAGCCAAAAAATGTGTTCATTTTCGTTTCATAAGTTTATTTATTTTTTTTGTTTTGTTTTTCGGGTCATTCATTATGATCGCGATTCGTAAATTCGAACATTCATTCATTCGTACATTTTTACATTTGTAAATTCGTAAAATCGTACATTTGTAAATTAGAAAATTCGGAAATTTGTGAATTCAAAGTTTGAAAATCCAAAAACCCGAAAATTCAAAAATCTGAAATAGTAACTAACTATTAAACGATAGGTATTGTAATTTCCTTTCAGATTTGGCTGTCAGTGAACGTAACACATACAAAAATTTATCCGAAGTTATGAATGATCCGAAAAAACGAATGCCGTATCCAAACGAATGGAATGTAACAAATTAATAATAAATAATAATAATAAAACGTTGTTATTATTATTATTGTTATCTATTATTATTAATTCATTACATTCCATTTACGTTTGGATACGGCATTCGTTTTTCCGGATCATTCATAACTTCGGATAAATTTTGTATGTGTTACGTTCACTGACAGCCAAATCTGAAAGGAAATTACAATACCTATAATTTAATAGTTACTAGTAATAGTTAAGTTATTATTAGTTAACTATTATTTCAGATTTCCGAATTTTCGAATTCACTAATTTACTAATGTACGAATTTAAGAATGTCCAATTTTATCGAATTTACGAATATTCAGAAAAAATTCTTTAAACGGGTTTTCGTTAATTCGGATATTCCCGAATTAACGAATTTGTCGAAATTAGTTGAAAAACGAATTCGGGAACGAAACAAATTGCACATGCCTACTGGGCAAGGAGAGCATTCATCAGAGAAGAGCCAAGAGGTCCATGGTAACTCTGGAGGAGCTGCAGAGATCCACAGCTCAGGTGGGAGAATCTGTCCACAGGACAACTATTAGTCGTGTTCTCCACAAATCTGCCCTTTATGGAAGAGTGACAAGAAGAAAGACATTTGTGAGAGAAAGTCATAAGAAGTCCTGTTTGTAGTTTGTGAGAAGCCATGTGGAGGACACAGCAAACATGTGGAAGAAGGTGATCTGGTCACATGAGACCAAAATTCAACTTTTTGGCCTAAAAGCAAAATGTTATGTGTGGGGAAAACTAACACTGCACATCACCCTGAACACACCATCCCCACCGTGAAACATGGTGGTGGCAGCATCATGTGGTGGGGATGGTTTTCTTCAGCAGGGACAGGGAAGCTGGTCAGAGTTGATGGGAAGATGGATGGAGACAAATACAGGACAATCTTAGAAGAAAACCTGTTAGAGTCTGTAAAAGACCTTTATGGAAGAGTGACAAGAAGAAAGACATTGGTGAAAGAAAGTCATAAGAAGTCCTGTTTGTAGTTTGTGAGAAGCCATGTGGAGGACACAACAAATATGTGGAAGAAGGTGATCCCCCAATGTGTATCTGACTTAATATCTATTTCTGTGACTTCAATTATTGAAATCATTACATTTTGGGGATACTAATTTGTTATATGATAATAACATTACTTTAAAAAAAAAAAAATCTGGTGCTATATCGATATAACCGAGCCGCCTCAACCATGCAAACGCTCGCTTCCATTGTGTAATAATAATTTTTATATTTCTCGGCAGGCAGTCTGGGAATATGTCGGTCGACATTTTGAATTTCAGCTCTGAGATTGTCACGGCGCAGGAAATGAGGGTGGTTTGGTCCTGGATACCGGAACGGTTTTCCTTGTACCCCCCTGTCCTGCTGTTCTCTACGCTGGAACACGGCTATAGCTTACAGAGGTCAGTAATCAATAGTCAAATATCTGAAAAGCAGATGAAGGCGTTGTCAGGGGAAGTACTGTGATGTCTGTGTGATAAATACCTAGTAGTGTGTAACACACATTACTTAGCATGCTCCACTTCACATGGCGAGATACACTATATTGTCAAAAGTATCGGGACGCCTGCCTTTACACGCACATGAACTTTAACGGCCTCCCAGTCTTAGTCCGTAGGGTTCAATATTGAGTTGGCTCCGCCCTTTGCAGCTATAACAGCTTCAACTCTTCTGGGAAGGCCGTCCACAAGGTTTAGGAGGGTGTCTATGGGAATGTTTGACCATTCTTCCAGAAGAGCATTTGTGAGGTCAGGCAATGATGTTGGACGAGAAGGCCTGGCTCGTAGTCTCCGCTCTAATTCATCATAAAAGTGTTCTATCAGGTTGAGGTCAGGCCAGTCATGGACCTTGCTTTGTGCACTGGTGGGCAGTCATGTTGGAACAGGAAGGGGCCGTCCCCAAACTGCTCCCACAAAGTTGGGAGCGTGAAATTGTCGTAAATGTCTTGGTAAGTGTTCCCTTCACTGGAACTAAGGGGCCAAACCCAATACCTGAAAAACAACCCCACACCATAATCCCCCCTCCCCCACACCATAATCCCCCCTCCCCCCCACACCATAATCCCCCCTCCACCAAATGAATTGGACCAGTGGACAAAGCAAGGTCCATAAAGACATGGATGAGCGAGTTTGGGGTGGAAGAACTTGACTGTCCTGCACCTCTGACCTGACCTCAACCCGATAGAACACCTTTAGGATGAATTAGAGCGGAGACTGAGAGCCAGGCCTTCTCGTCCAACATCAGCGCCTGACCTCACAAATGCCCTTCTGGAAGAATGGTCAAACATTCCCATAGACACCCTCCTAAACCTTGTGGATGGCCTTCCCAGAAGAGTTGAAGCTGTTATAGCTGCAAAGGGTGGAGCCAACTCAATATTGAACCCTACGGACTAAGACTGGGGATGTCATTAAAGTTCATGTGTGTGTAAAGGCAGGCGTCCCAATACTTCTGATAATATAGTTTATATCAAAGGCAAACTTCTCTTCGACACCTCCATGATGCCTTGCAAGCCTACCCCAACAGAAACAGTGATAATTGTATATCTAATTGCAGATTTTATGCCCACTGTGAAGGGTTTGAACCTACCGTCTTGCTCATCAAAACAACTACAAGCAAGGTAATCAACAGCGCCAATAAAAAAAAGCTATGAAGTTTTTATTTGTTGCTTTTTTCTTTTTTTTCTTTAGTGCCAATAAATTCTGCAAATGATACATTGGCCATAGTATTGATGGTTATTCATGATTCCCATATTTTGTTTGGAGAGATCTGAGGATGGTATCTCTGTGTTCTGCAGGTGTTCGGAGCCTACCTCTCCACCGACTGGAATGAACGGAGGAAATGCTGTGGACAAGTGGCCACCTTTTTCGGCACTGGAGAATGCTTTGTGTTCACCGTAAGTTGTCCCAGATGTAGTCACAGGAGGCTGCAAATATATTTTTGTATCTACATATACAGTATCTCACAAAAGTAAGTACACCCCTCACTCACATTTGTGTAAATCTTTTCTTCTATCTTTTCATGTGACAACACTGAAGAAATGACACTTTTCTACAATGTAAAGTAGTGAGTGTACAGCTTGTATAACAGTGTAAATTTGCTGTCCCCTCAAAATAACTCAACACACAGCCATTAATGTCTAAACCGCTGGCAACAAAAGTCAGTACACCCCTAAGTGAAAATCTCCAAATTGGGCCCAAAGTGTCAATATTTTGTGTGGCCACCATTATTTTCCAGCACTGCCTTAACCCTCTTGGGCATAGAGGTCACCAGAGCTTCACAGGTTGTCACTGGAGTCCTCTTCCCCTCCTCCATGATGACATCACAAAGCTGGTAGATGTTAGAGACCTTGCACTCCTCCACCTTCCATTTGAGGATGTCCCACAGATGATCAATAGGGTTTAGGTCTGGAGACATGCTTGGCCAGTCCATCACCTTTACCCTCAGCTTCTTTAGCAAGGCAGTGGTGGTCTTGGAGGTGTGTTTGGGGTGGTTATCATGTTGGAATACTGCCCTGCGGCCCAGTCTCTGAAGGGAGGGGATCATGCTCTGCTTCAGTATGTCACAGTACATGTTGGCATTCATGGTTCCCTCAATGATCTGTAGCCCCCCAGTGCCGGCAGCACTCATACAGCCCCAGACCATGACACTCCCACCACCATGCTTGACTGTAGACAAGACACACTTGTCTTTGTACTCCTCACCTGGTTGCCGCCACACACGCTTGTCACCATCTGAACCAAATAAGTTTATCTTGGTCTCATCAGACTACAGGACATGGTTCCAGTAATCCATGTCCTTAGTCTGCTTGTCTTCAGAAAACTGTTTGCGGGCTTTCTTGTGCATCATCTTTAGAAGAGGCCTTCTTGTGGGACGACAGCCATGCAGACCAATTTGATGCAGTGTGCGGCGTATGGTCTGAGCACTGACAGGCTGACCCCCCACCCCTTCAACCTCTGTAGCAATGCTGGCAGCACTCATACGTCTATTTTCCAAAGACAACCTCTGGATATGACGCTGAGCACGTGACCTCAACTTCTTTGGTGGACCATGGCGAGGCCTGTTCTGAGGGGAACCTGTCCTGTTATACCGCTGTATGGTCTTGGCCACCGTGCTGCAGCTCAGTTTCAGGGTCTTGGCAATCTTCTTATAGCCTAGGCCATCTTTATGTAGAGCAACAATTCTTTTTTTTTTTCAGATCCTCAGAGAGTTCTTTGCCATGAGGTGCCATGTTGTACTTCCAGTGACCAGTATAAGAGAGTGAGAATGATAACACCAAATTTAACACACCTGCTCCCCATTCACACCTGAGACCTTGTAATACTAACGAGTCACATGACATCGGGGAGGGAAAATGGCTAATTGGGCCAAATTTGGACATTTTCACTTAGGGGTGTACTGACTTTTGTTGCCAGCGGTTTAGACATTAATGGCTGTGTGTTGAGTTATTTTGAGGGGACAGCAAATTTACACTGTTATACAAGCTGTACACTCACTACTTTACATTGTAGACAAGTGTCATTTCTTCAGTGTTGTCACATGAAAAGATAGAAGAAAAGATTTACACAAATGTGACTGAGGGCAGGGGCGGATCCAGGGGGGGGGCAACAGGGCAATTGCACCCCCCGAAAATATCACTGACTGCAGTGCAGTCCCGGCTCTCTCTCTCTCAGTATCATCACCAGCCGATCAGCGGCACAGAGAGAGAGAGAGACTCTGTGTAATAATTATGCCGCTGCACTGAGGAGGTGGGTGGAGCCGCGCCTGCTGGCTTGGCCTCTGTATTTCCTACACTGGTTGCTAGTGCCTAGCAACCAGTGACGTAAGTGAGTCACGTAAGTGAGTCACGTAAGTGAGTCACGTTGCCGCTGCTAAGGAGGAAAAGCGAGAGAGAGCATGCAAAGTGGATTCTTCTTCTGACCAACTCTGTCCCTGAGTGAGTGTTGGCTCCACCCCCTCGGCTCCTCCTCCCTTCATCTTCTGCACAATCCTTACTGCAGGCCTCCGCCCCTGAATGGGTGTTGGCTCCACCCACCTCCTCACTCTATCTTCTCCAAACTGCAGTGCAGAGTGGTGTGAACCCGGGACATCTAATGTCATCAACTGCTGCCTGTGGAGTGCAGACAGACTAGTGCAATTACCAGATCCCGCCCATCTCATTGCTCATCTCATTGCTCCTGTGACCTGCATGGGAGCCCCTCCCACAACCAGAAGTTCAGAGCACCAAAATATTTTACTAAAAGTGAGTAAAAGAATAAATGAATGTGTCAAATCGCAAAATAGATGTGTGCCATAACTGTCATTATGTATGAAAAATTGAAAACAAAATGCTCTTAAAACTTGTTCAATGTTAACCCCTTCAGCTCCGGAAAGTTTTACCCCCCTTCATGAACAGGCCATTTTTTGTAATACTGCGCTGTGTTACTTTAACTAACTGACAATTGCGCAGTCGTGTGGCGCTGTACCCAAACAAAACTGATGTCCTTAGAGCTTTCTTTTAGTTGTATTTGATCACCTCTGGTTTTTATTTTCTATAAGCAAAAAAAGACCAACAAATTTGAAAAAAAAAAAAACAATATTTTTAACTTTTTGGTATAAAAAAAATTCTTCATCAGTTTAGGCCAATGTGTATTCTGCTGCATATTTTTGGTAACCCCCCCCCCCCCCCCCCCCAATAAGTGTAAATTGATTGGTTTGCACAAAAGTTATAGCGTCTACAAAATAGGGGATTTATGGCATTTTTATTTATTTATTTTTTACCAGTAATGGCGGCGATCAGCGATTGTTAAGTAAGCAACACCTAATTTTCTGGCAGTGCCCCTCCCGAGACTAGACCCTGGATCCGCCCCTGACTGAGGGGTGTACTTACTTTTGTGAGATACTGTATATATATTGTAGATGCGTTACACACAGAGTGATATATTTCAAGCATTTCTTTCTTTTAATTTTGATGATTGTGGCTTACAGCGAGTGACACCCCAAAATTCAGTATCTCAGAAAATTAGAACATTGTGAAAGTTGAGTATTGTAGACTCGAGGGCTCACACTCTAATCTGCTATATTAATCAAAACAACTGTAAAGGTTTCCGGAGCCTTTAAATGGTCTCTCAGTCAGGTTTAGTAAGTTACACAATGATGGGGCAGACTGCTGACTTGACAGTTATCCAGAAGACAGTCATTGACATCCTCCACAAGGAGGGTAAGTCACAAAAGGTCATTGCTAAAGAAGCTGGCTGTTCACAGAGTGCTGTATCCAAGCATAATCATGGAAATTTGAGTGGAAGGAAAAAGTGTGGTAAAAAATGGTGCAGAGCAACAGGGATAACCGCAACCGTGAGAGGATTGTGAAGCAAAGACCATTCAAGAATTCGAGGGTAGATTCACAAGGAGTGGACTACGGCTGGTGTCTGTGCTTCAAGAGCCACCACACACAGAGGTATCCAGGACATGGGCTACAACTGTCCAATTGTCAAGCTGTCAAGCCACTCCTGAACCAGAGACAATGTCAGAAGCGTCTTACCTGGCCTAAGGATTAAAGTACATTTTTGCATTACATTTGGAAATCGCAGTCCCAGAGCCTAGAGGAGGAGTGGAGAGGCACAGAATCCAAGTTGCACGTGGTCCAATGTGAAGTTTCCACCATGATGATTTGGGGAGCCGTGTCATCTGCTGGTGTTGGTCCTTCTGTGTTTTATCAAGTCCAAAGTCAGCGCAGCCCTCTAGCAGGAAATTCTAGAGCTATTTATGCTTCCCTCTGCTGACCAGATTTATGGAGATGCGGATTTCATTTTCCAGCAGGACTTGGCTCCTCCCACACTGCCAAAACTACCAATATCTGGTCACATGATCATTGGATGGCTGTGCTTGATTGGCCAGCAAACTCGCCTGACCTAAACCCCATAGAGAATCTGTGGGGAATTGTCAAGAGGAAGATGAGAGACACCAGACCCAACAATGCAGAGAAGATGAAGGAGACTTTACTATACTGTACATGGGGAGACTTTACTATACTGTACATGGGAAGACTTTACTATACTGTACATGGACAGACTTTACTATACTGTACATGGAGAGACTTTACTATACTGTACATGGAGAGACTTTACTATACTGTACATGGGAAGACTTTACTATACTGTACATGGACAGACTTTACTATACTGTACATGGAGAGACTTTACTATACTGTACATGGGCAGACTTTACTATACTGTACATGGACAGACTTTACTATACTGTACATGGACAGACTTTACTATACTGTACATGGACAGACTTTACTATACTGTACATGGACAGACTTTACTATACTGTACATGGAGAGACTTTACTATACTGTACATGGAGAGACTTTACTATACTGTACATGGACAGACTTTACTATACTGTACATGGACAGACTTTACTATACTGTACATGGACAGACTTTACTATACTGTACATGGAGAGACTTTACTATACTGTACATGGAGAGACTTTACTATACTGTACATGGACAGACTTTACTATACTGTACATGGAGAGACTTTACTATACTGTACATGGACAGACTTTACTATACTGTACATGGAGAGACTTTACTATACTGTACATGGACAGACTTTACTATACTGTACATAGGGAGACTTTACTATACTGTACATGGACAGACTTTACTATACTGTACATGGGGAGACTTTACTATACTGTACATAGAGAGACTTTACTATACTGTACATGGAGAGACTTTACTATACTGTACATGGAGAGACTTTACTATACTGTACATGGACAGACTTTACTATACTGTACATGGGGAGACTTTACTATACTGTACATAGGGAGACTTTACTATACTGTACATGGACAGACTTTACTATACTGTACATGGAGAGACTTTACTATACTGTACATGGAGAGACTTTACTATACTGTACATAGAGAGACTTTACTATACTGTACATGGACAGACTTTACTATACTGTACATGGGAAGACTTTACTATACTGTACATGGAGAGACTTTACTATACTGTACATGGAGAGACTTTACTATACTGTACATGGAGAGACTTTACTATACTGTACATGGGCAGACTTTACTATACTGTACATGGGAAGACTTTACTATACTGTACATGGAGAGACTTTACTATACTGTACATGGAGAGACTTTACTATACTGTACATGGAGAGACTTTACTATACTGTACATAGAGAGACTTTACTATACTGTACATGGACAGACTTTACTATACTGTACATGGACAGACTTTACTATACTGTACATGGAGAGACTTTACTATACTGTACATGGACAGACTTTACTATACTGTACATGGACAGACTATACTATACTGTACATGGACAGACTTCTCACTAAGACAACATTTCTCTATTGAATATCGTTTTTTTTTTTATCGGTCTTATGAAAAATTCTTATTTTCTGAGATACTGAATTTTGGGGTGTCACTCGCTGTAAGCCATTATCATCAAAATTAAAAGAAAGAAATGCTTAAAATCTATCACTCTGTGTGTAATGCATCTATGTACAATATACGAGTTTCACTTTTTAAATTAAATTACTGAAATAAATTAACTTTTTTGTTATTTTACATTTTCTGAGATGCGCCTGTATATGAACCGCTACCAATGGGAGCTGCTTCCAACTCATGACTCCAGAATTTGATTCCTGTTCCTGTAAAATTGTACTCATTATGATCTCAATTTATTGTCAAACAATTCATAAAAAGGTACAGATGTTAAATGATACAATTAAAAATCAATTTATATGAAATAACGCAATTCATAATTTTATCGCCATCTTGTGGTCGATTCAATAATTACACCCTACCACATACAGTACATCAATTCATGATGGGAAGCAGTCTCCATTTACAATTTTAATACATTAATTATAACGTGCCAATATATTTATAGATCATTACAGTTGGTATAAGCAAACTCTTAAAAGGCTCAGCTGAGGCAGATTTTTATCAATCGTATGCACAGGGAGCTATATATGTAGATGTCTTAACAATTTGTATGGGTACCACCGGGGCTTTATTTTTTTAAGTGGGAACGCAGTTCTGTCACCTCCAGTATGTAATGGCAAGGGGTACTAGAGTGTGCTGGAGGGTCTATTGATGCTGGCTGCTGCGGGATCTATGGTCACTGGGGGGGGGGGGTCTATTGCTGTGGAGGTTTATTGTTGCTGGGTGGGGATTATTGTTGCTGGGATGGATCTACTGTTGAGGGAGGGGTCTATTGTTGCTAATGGGGGGCCTGTTGTTGCTGGGGTTGGGGGTATTTTTAGTGGTGGATTTAATGTTGCTGAGGGGGATCTCTTGTTGATTGGTACTATAAGGTGGATAGGGGGTGGAAACAAGGGACGGTGCTCAGAGGTGGGTAGGGGGTGGTACCAAGGTTGGTGCTCAGAGGTGGGTAGGGGGTGGTACCAGGGTTGGTGCTCAGAGGTGGGTAGGGGGTGGTACCAAGGGATGGTGCTTAGAGGTGGGTGGGGGGTGGTATCAAGGTTGGTGCTCAGAGGTGGGTAGGGGGTGGTACCAAGGTTGGTGCTCAGAGGTGGGTAGGGGGTGGTACCAAGGGATGGTGCTTAGAGGTGGGTGGGGGGTGGTACCAAGGGACAGTTTTCGGAGGTGGGTAGGGGGTGTGATCAAGGGACGGTGCTCGAAGGTGGGTAGGGGGTGGTACCAAGGTCGGTGCTCAGAGGTGGGTAGGGGGTGGTACCAAGAGACGGTGCTCAGAGGTGGGTACGGGGTGGAACAAGGGACGGTGCTCAGAGGTGGGTAGGGGGTGGTACCAAGGGACAGTGCTTGGAGGTGGGTAGGGGGTGGTACCAAGGGACAGTGCTTGGAGGTGGGTAGGGGGTGGTACCAAGGTACGGTACTCAGAGGTGGGTAGGGGGTGGTACCAAGGTTTGGTACTCAGAGATGGGTAGGGGGCGGAGACAAGGGGTGATATGGAAGGAAGGAGTACCTGCACCTATTCCCTGAAAATAAAAAAAAGCCCTGGGTACCACAAATGTTTGCCATATTATTTATGCTATGATTATTTTCTATAATCGTCAGCTCCATCTAGTGCCCATAATGCGGTATTATTTTTTTTACAGTTTTTGTTTTCCCTCCCCAGGTCCAGCCAGAGATGGAGAGGTACGAGTGGGTCGTGGTGAGGAAGCCAGAGATGGTGAAGGTAGCCCCGCCTTCCCCGCGCTCCAGACCTCGCTCCTACTCCCACGGTTCCCGTATAGCTCTACCCCCGCTGCGTCCTCATTTGAGTATGAGCTCTGCGCCCAGCAGCCCCTCCGAGTCCTCCAACTTTCTGACCGTCCCCATTGAAGGGAACCCAAGCCGGTTATCTCCGTTCCTGTCCGTCCGTCACTTCCAGCTGCCTTCCAAAACTGCCTCCATGTTTATGTCTGGCAACAGCCAAGGTTTTATCATAGGTAAGGTGGGTGGAAACCTTTACCGAGGGCACAAACCCATACCAGCCAACAGAGGACTAGTACAGTGATGGTGAACAATGGCACCCCAGATGTTTTGGAACTACATTTCCCCGTGATGCTCCACTACACTGCAGAGTGCATGAGCATCATGGGAAATGTAGTTCCAAAACATCTAGGGGTGCCAATGTTCACCATCACTGGTCTAGTAGAACCATTTTGGATAGCTGTGTTTCCTGCAGTATGCTCACCAGCGGTGGTAAAGGGCTGGTCCTCCAAAAATCTGTGTTCTAGTGTTTGGCAGATGATGGGAGGGTTAAGCCACCCGATTGGCTTCTTCTTTCTCTTGGGAATTCCGAGTGGTCAGATTTCTGCTTTCACCCCTCTAGATCTTCACATCTGAGGCAGCAACTCCATCACTCTGTTGAACTACATCCAGAGAATGCAAAAAAAGTAGACATGGGCCCTAAGCAGGAACAAATGGTACAGCATGATGGTGGGTGGCGTGATGGCGTCACACACTGTATGCAAGGGCTGCTGTTAGAAATCACGGAGCCCCATACAGCCGGTCTCACAGGGCCCCCCCTTCAAATGATATTTTCACCAAAATGCCATGGACCCAAAGTGATGCTTCGCAGCCATAGCAGAAATTTATACCCTCATCGATCGAACAAGACCCATTCAGGTGAAAAGCATTGCTCTGCAAGTGCCGCCCAACCCACGTGCAAAGCAATTGCAGTGTGATAGTGCGGGGTTAAGGCAGGCGGTGAGGAGGCAATATCCCTCCTCACGGCCTGTCAAATGTTCTCTGAAGAGTGATCCAAATGCTGACTGCTCTTTAGAGAGCAAAGCACATTTGAACGAGTCCTTAATTTTGTAAAAAAAAAAAAAATGTAACTGGCGTGTTGGGGGGTCTTTGGTGACATATCAGGGGTCCAAACAGTCACCTGATCTCTCACATTTGAGACAGATAAAGGGACTGAGGACAGAGATTCCCCCAACCCTTTCTCTGCAGCCTCAGCTGAACTGGACGGTGAATGAATGAGAAGTGCTCTGCACTGAGCAGCTTTCTGGTCATTCGCAAACGGAAGCGTAGTAAACATGGCGTGAAGCCCCCCCCAAATCCACACCAGACCCTTATCCGAGCATGCAGCCAGGCAGGTCAAATCAAAAAATAATGTCCCCCAATGTAGATTCATCGTCAATCACGCCGCCCGCCGCACCCGAAGGAAAAAAAAAAAAGCTCTGCGCACTCGTCGAAGGCTAACCGCCAACTGCCCCTTCCTCCATCTGACAGTTCTTTAATAGGTAAGGGTTGGGCCCACCTGGCGAGGTGACCTGGTGGCCCCGCCCCATTGTGATATCACCAACTTGGCATGCAAAGGTGTGAATGTGTAGAGTAAGAAAACCAAGGATCCGGTAAAAGACGTCCTGAATTGATCCCCCGTAGCAGCCAGAGGGAGAGGAGAAGGGGGAAACCAGCAGCGCTGTGTGGGGGAGGGAGCACACAGGAAGGCAGGGCATCAGAGGACGTTCCACTAAATCCCGCCCCTCCTCTTCAGGTCCTGAGCTCAGCAACCAAGGGAAGCGATCTACCCGTCACCTGCCCACAATCGATGGGTTGCCGACCCCCGCTCTAAAATCTTTGTATGGCGTAGCACTACTGGAACCCTTCTTACATAGAGGTGTTCACATCCTATTGGCCAGTGGTCTCCAAGCTGCAGCCCAGGGGCCAGATATGGCCCTTTACTTGCTTTTGTCCGAGCCTTGGGGCACTATCACTAACGAAGGGCCCATATCCTCTCAATGACACCAACAATGGGGGACAGTTCCTCCCAATGACACAAACAATGGGGCCCAATAACACCAATGATGTGGCACAGTTTTACCCAGTGACACCAATGATGGGCACAATTCCTCCCAATGACGGGCACAATTCCTCCCAATGACACCAATGATGGGGCACAATTCCTTCCAATGGCGGTGCACAGTTCCTCCCAAGGACACTAATAATGGGGCACAATTCCGCCCAATGACGGTGCACAGTTCCTCCCAAGGACACCAATAATGTGGCACAATTCCTCCCAATGATGGTGCCCAGTTCCTCCAAAGGACATCAATAATGGGGCACAATTCCTCCCAATGACTGAGCACAGTTCCTCCCAATGACGGGCACAATCACACCAATGATGGGCACAATTCCTCCCAATGACACCAATGATGGGCACAATTCCTTCCAATGACGGGCACAATGACACCAATGATGGGCACAATTGCTCCCAATGACACCAATGATGGGGCACAATTCCTCCTAATGAAGGACATAATTCCTCTCAATGACGGGCAAAATTCCTCCCAATGATGGGCATAATTCCTCCCAATGACACCAATGATGGGCACATCTCCTCCCAATGATGGGCATAATTCCTCCCAATTACACCAATGATGGGCACAATTCCTCCCAATGACGAGCACAATTACACCAATGATGGGCACAATCACACCAATGATGGGCACAATTCCTCCCAATGACAGGCACAATTCCTCCCAATTACACCGATGGGCACAATTCCTCCCAATGACGAGCACAATTACACCAATAATGGGCACAATCACACCAATGGTGGGCACAATTCCTCCCAATGACACCAGTGATGAGCACAATTCCTCCCAATGACACCAATGATGGGCACAATTCCTCCCAATGACAGGCACAATTCCTCCCAGTTACCCCAATGATGGGCACAATTCCTCCCAATAACACTAATAATGGGGCTCAGTTCCTCTCAGTCACACCAATGATGGTGGATTGTTTACTTCCACTGAGGCTGGGACATTTTGTACTCCCGATGGCCACAGTCCGGCCCCCTAAAGTCTGAAGGACAGTAAAATGGTCCTTTGTTTAGAAAGTTTGGAGACCCCTGCTATTGGCCATGTAGGCGTAGGTGTGATGGTCAGGTGCCCACATCCCTTTAGTTGTCTTTCAGATTTTTTTTTATCTGACCAAACCTTCTCTTTTTTTTTTTTTTGCTCCATTCCAGGTGGTGGCGGGGGTCAGGCCTTAAACATTGACGCAGATCTGAACGTTGGGCGGACGGAGCACTGCGAGACCTTTGACAACCCGCCGCTTTGCGAGGAGAACTTTCACATCCAGCACCTGGAGGTCTGGGGCTACCAAAATTCCTAAATGCCCGGACAGGCCACAGGAAAAGACTATTGTATAAATTCACAGATGGGCGGCTGGAGCCAGCACCGCGCTCTTCTTATCCGTACCAAATGGCCTCCGGCGTTCCCGTGTCTCCGCTCTCCATCCACCGATTTGACTTAGGAGCACACTTTGAAGACAGAATAGACTGGAAGATGAGAACAAGCAACGAAGGACTTCATATTAAAACTGGATTGAAACAAGTCTTTGCCTCGTGAATTCTGCAATACGGACTGTTCGAGCTGCAAGGGCCCCTTTTACACACTACGGAATGTGAAAAATGGTTTTTATGTGCACATTTTAGTTTTAGTTTTTTTTTTGTGTTCTTGAATTTCAAATGTGTTTTTAAAGACATTCTTGGTGGATAGGGAGAGTATTGTTATTGCACCACGGAATGGCCTCTAGCACCTAGACAAAGGTCTGCTCTGCCAATGGGACATGAGTGAAAAAAAGCAATAAAGTACTTTGTGAAAAAGTTCAGAGCACTACAAAACGTAAAATATTTGCCTATGGGTTGTGCAGTGTGCACTGTTGTATTAAGTCGGAACTCCGGCCAAATTTATTTTGGATAAAGTGAGGAAGCGTCGATTTTTATCGCAGGCTGTGCCCCTGTTGTAGGGCAGATATCGTTATTGAAAGACTATTCCTATCCTGGTGACAACTGTTTAAGTTTATTTTGCTTTTATTTGGCTTTCCCTGCCCCCCCCCCCCATCAACTTGCCAATAACATTTTTAAATAAAATTGTTTTGTGTTCATTATAAACCTTATTTTAGACCCAATAATGTCATCACTGGGTCTCTGTGCTTCTTTATACAACGAATGAATGCAATTCATACAATATGAGTGCGTTCCTGGGGAAGACTTATAGCGGAACGTCTAGGCTGGAGGGGGGGGGGGGGGGACTGAATGCAGTAATATGGTTCTATCACACATATTTGTAGTCTATCCGACCCTCCTCCCCCCATAACTGAGGACTTATCATGATGCATCTCAATCCATGCCTGCTAATGGTGGATTGTAAATTGCCTTGTCTGGTATGTGATACATGTAATGGAAGGTCCCACACTCCGCTTGAGTACTGTCGTCATATACCACTTCCTCCACTCTGAATATAGAGATTAGATATTATAGCCACATATTACAACCAAGAACTAGGCAGGACTCGTTTGGCTGCAAAGCTGGCACTCTTTATTTGAACAAGAATACAGGCTTTTATACACTTGAGAAGGACATTCCCCCTCCTTATCATATTACCCTAACAATACAAACTGTAACCAAAAACATAAATTAAAGCGGAGTTCCACCCAAAAATGGAACGTTCACTTTAAAAGAAGGTGACCCCTTTTTTTTGGGGGGGGGGGGGAGTGGATACCCTCTCTTCTTAGAGGGTTCCAGCTTCCACTTCCTCCTGGCACACCCGTGGCACCGGAAGGAAGATCACCTCTTCCACCACCCTCTCGGCGATCATCTGGGACAGGGATCCTCAAACTATGGCCCTCCAGCTGTTGCAGAACTACACGTCCCATGAGGCATTGTAAAGCTCTGACATTCACAGACATGATTAGGCATGATGGGAATTGTAGTTCCTGAACAACTGGAGGGCCATAGTTTGAAGACCCCTGATCTGGGACGTCACAGGACCCAGATGATTGCCCGGCCAGTCACAGCACATAGCGCGGCTCGCGCAGTGCGTGCCCGGCTGTGAAGCCACAGCCGGGCACCCACAGTGACAATGCCGGCACCGCAGAGAGGAGGGGAGACGAGCGGAGACAGGTAAGTGTCCGATTATTAAACGTCAGCAGCTGCAGTATTTGTAGCTACTGACTTTTTTATTTTGAAGCGCAACTCCGCTTTAACATGAGCTAATTAACTAGTCATTTAACCAGCCTAGGTGACTCAGAGGTCTGACTATTCAGGCCAGACTTGCCGTCTTCTAGCTCAGAAGACACAATACACATTGTCATAAGTATAAACACAGAACACCTTCACACAATAGCAGGAGCCCCCAGTTGCAGACGGACCGGCTCCTACATGGAAGACCATGAAATCCATATCTAACCAGTGCTTTGATTAATCAGGGATTGCAGATGACATGGCAACAGTCTACAAAACTCTTAGGCTACTTTCACACTGAGGCGTGCGGGGGCTGGTGGTACAGCGGGCCTAAATATAGCACCACTTTACCGTTGTTTTAGCGGCACTAGCAGGGCGGTTTTAACCCCCTGCTAGTGGCCGAAAAAGGGTTGAAACCGCCCGCAAAGCGTAGCACTCCCCAATTGTTTTCAATGGGAAGGGGCGCTTTAGGAGCGGTAAATACACCGCTCCTACAGCGCTCCAAACATGCGGCTTGCAGGACTTTTTAGACCGCCCTGCAAGCGCATTGAGCAGCTCTTTCGGGGCGCTTTGCAGGCGCTATTTTTAGCACTTTAGCACCTGCAAAGCGCCTCAGTGTGAAAGGAGCCTTACAAATTTCCGTCATTTTCTCAGACACCCCATGCCCCTAATAGACACGCGATGACTTAGACATAGGAAGTGCATGAGGAGCTGAAACCAGGGTTTCCCAACCTCTCCAAAGGATTCTGGATTCCACGGGCCCCCCCCACCCAAAGTGACTCCCGTCACAATACATATCTAGATTATGAATTACTGAGTTACGTGTTATACAATGTTCATTACTCTGACTATAAAACACGTTTATGCTACAGAATAAAGGCGTAGATCTTGTGTGGTGCAGCAACCTAAAGAGGTGCATTACATGTTCATAGGAAGGACTTACCAAAGGTTCTGTATGTCATGTGTGATCTCATTCAAAAGATTATTTAATGATGGACTATAAAGGGTTGTAGCACACGATTGTACAGAAATATTGGTACAGTTTAGGAAACCGGATCTGAGGAACTGACCATGGAACTTTCATAAACATTCAAAGAAGCTCTGACCAGAAGTAGTAAACAAAAAAGGTATGCCACATCCCATAATAGCAAAAAAAAGGACAATTGGTTCCCCTGGGGTGGGATTTTAAAGGCATTACCACAAAAAGGACATTAATAGTAAGAAAAATATTTTATTACAAAATACAAAAACATAACACACAATACACCAGAGTAAAAAATTAGCACACATGAAAAATACATATGCATAATTGCATCGAGAATGACATGCAGGTAACAAAAAATGTATATATGTCACACAAGACAATAAATGAAAACAGACCAATGATAAAAGATGGAGTGGGTCTCACTAAACCCTGGTTTAGTGAGACCCACTCCATCTTTTATCATTGGTCTGTTTTCATTTATTGTCTTGTGTGACATATATACATTTTTTGTTACCTGCATGTCATTCTCGATGCAATTATGCATATGTATTTTTCATGTGTGCTAATTTTTTACTCTGGTGTATTGTGTGTTATGTTTTTGTATTTTGTAATAAAATATTTTTCTTACTATTAATGTCCTTTTTGTGGTAATGCCTTTAAAATCCCACCCCAGGGGAACCAATTGTCCTTTTCTTTCATAAACATTCTGACATCCTCAGACACTTTCCGAGGTTCTGTCATTTCTGCAGCCGCCCTCCCAATGACTCCGATACCCCGAATCCGGCTTATGTTACATTAAACTAAACTTAGGGGATCTACAAAGCAACTTCAGGCAAAAACATCCCCCACATTTTGTACCCCCATTACACCTACTATGCAAGCCTATACCTCACTGTGCACCCCCACATTCTGTACCCCCATTAGACCTACTATGCACGCCTATACCTCACTGTGCGCCCCCACATTCTGTACCCCAATTACACCTACTATACACTCCTATATCTCACTGTGCACTCCCACATTCTATACCCCCATTACACCCTACTGTGCCCCCTATTATACCTCACTGTGCACCCCCGCATTTTACACCTCACTGTGCCCCCCATTATACCTGTGTACCCCTGCATTCTACACCCCGATTATACCTCACTGTGCACTCTGCATTCTACACCTCACTGTGCACCCCCATTACACCTCACTGTGCACCCCTATTATTCCCAACTGTGCACCCTCCATTACACCTCACTGTGCACCCCCTATACCCCATTACACCCCACTGTGCCCCCCCATTACACCTCACTGTGCCCCCATTATACCTCACTGTGCCCCCCTAAAATTATACCTCACTGTGCACCCCCGCATTCTTCACCCCATTACGCCTCACTGTACCCCCATTATACCTCACTGAGCACCCCCACATTCTTCACTCCATTGCACATACTGTGCAACCCTATTACACCTCACTGTGCCCCCCACCCACATTCTACACCCTATTATACTCTACTGTGCCCCCCATTATACCTCACTGTGCCCCCCATTATACCTCCCTGTGTACCCCTGCATTCTACACCCCACTGTGCACCCTCCATTACACCTCACCGTGCACTCCCACATTCTATACCCCCATTACACCCCACTGTGCCCCCCCATTACACCTCACTGTGCACCCTGCATTACTTACACCCCACTGTGCCCCCCATTATACCTCACTGAGCACCCCCACATTCTTCACTTCATTGCACATACTGTGCACCCCTATTACACCTCACTGTGCCCCCCACCCACATTCTACACCCTATTATACTCTACTGTGCCCCCATTATACCTCACTGTGTACCCCTGCATTCTACACCCCACTGTGCACCCCTAATATACCCAA
Source organism: Lithobates clamitans (assembly GCA_037952925.1). NCBI lineage: Eukaryota > Metazoa > Chordata > Amphibia > Anura > Ranidae > Lithobates > Lithobates clamitans. Next base: position 61,501 of record JBBGZY010002029.1, read on the forward strand.
CTGTGCCCCCCATTACACCCCACTGTGCACCCCCACATTCTTCAGTCCATTGCACATACTGTGCCCCCCACCCACATTCTACACCCTATTATACTCTACTGTGCCCCCCATTAAACCTCCCTGTGAACCCCCACATCCATCACCCCACTGTACTCTCCCCCCCGCAATTACTTCCCTAACGAGAGGACAGCCTGTCTCCCCAATCAGCAGCCCCGCTCAGAAACCCCCGGCGTTCATAACGCATGCGGGCTAAGCACAACGCCGAGGCTGCCTCCACTGCGCATGCGGAAACTCGGAAGGAGGCGGACTCCTTCTGCTCATTGGAGCGTTTAACGCGCCTGCGCAGAGCTCGGTTCCCACGGCAACGGGTAAACACACGGAGGAGCCGGTTACTAGGAGACGGGAGGAAGCTGCAGACAGAAATCATCTCACAGAAGTAACACAAGACAAGACAAGACAAGACATGGCGTCCGAGGGGCCGGAGGGAGACATGCAGCTGGAGCTGGACTCAGTCATCGGGTTTAATGGTGAGAGGGGAGAGTGGTGGGTGGGGGGGGGGGCGAAGGGGCCCCGAACCCAGCAGGGGCCCCACTAGGGTGACTCCACTTGTCTTCTGATCTATGTAACTTTGTATGTTATATACCATATTATATATATTTATACATCATATTATTGTATATTTATACAGTATATATATATATAAACATATAAATCATAGGTGTGCACAAGGGGTGTGCCAGGTGTACCTGGGCACACCCTAATCCGGGGGGTTGGCGACTGGTAGAGGTCCTTTACCGATCGGCGGGTGATGGGTAGACCATAACCCTTCTATGCCGACTCCCGAAACCGGGACAGGGAGGGCGACGCCCACTGTGTATCTGATCTGCATATTCCTCCTGCAGCCAATGAAAGCCTGCTTCTCCTTCTCTCCCTTCTGCCGCCATACAGCGGCCGGTGGGGGGAAAATAAAGTGGGATCGGTACCAGTATATGCCGTCGCCCCCCCCCCCACTATCCCTGTTCCTCTTCTTTTATTTAATACCAATCACTCCCTGTGTTCAATCATAGCTGAAGCATAATAAACTGTTTACTATGCTTCCGTTTGTGAATGAACAGGAAGCCGCTCAGTACAGAGCACTCCCCATTCATTCCCTGTGCAGTGCAGCTGAGGCTGCAGAGAAAAGGGACGGAGGAATCTCTGTCCTCAATCCCTTTATCTGTCTCAAAAGTGTTTTTAGAGCCCCGATATTTCAATGAAAATTATTTTAAACATTGTAAAAAAATAATTTTAAAAATTGTTAAAAAAATAAATAAATAAAACGACTGGCAGTTCAGAAAAGCCGCTAACTAAGCGCAATCTGTACTTGATTGGCCCACTTTTGGAGGACAGGGAAGACGTTGGAGGTCTGATAGACCCATGATGTCTCCATGAAGAGTACCTGTCACTTGCTGAGAGCTATCACGGGGGGGGGGGGGGGTGTTCACCCCTTTGTGATAGCAATAAAGTTAAATGAAAATAAAAAGCGCAAAATAAAATTAATAAATTAAATAAAAATAATGTAAAAAAAAAATGTAAGAGCGTCCCCCATCTGCCCACTCATACATACAAAGGCAAACGCGAGCGCCGAGGTCTGTATGCAGCTCCAGGACAATCCCGGGCGCCAGAAATATGCAGCGTCTTTACGTTGCGTGGGTGGAATGCGCGGATTAGACACGTGCACTGCCGAAAAAATTTTGTTTGTTTTGGTTTCATTCGTTTTTTGTCGTTTTTTTGGGGTAATTCTTTGTGATTGCAATTCGTAAATTCGAAAATTTGTAAATTTGAATATCCAAAAGTGAGAAAGAAAATCCGAAAAGAAGAAAGAATAACTAACTAATAACGTTTTCGTTTCATTCGTTTTTTTGTTTTTTTTTGGGTCATTCGTTGTGATCGCAATTCGTAAATCCGCAAATTCGTTAATTTGATTATGCAAAAATAAGAAAGAAAATCCGAAAAGAAAAAAAGAATAACGAACTACTAATAACTAACTAATAAATGATAGGTTTTTTAATTTCCTTTCAAATTTGGCTGTTAGTGAACGTAACGAATACGAATTTATCCGAAGTTACGAATTATCCGAAATAACGAATGCCGCATCTAAACAAATGGAACGGAACAAATTAATAATAATATATAACAATAATAATAATAATAAAAACTTTTTATTATTATCATTATTATTATTATTATTATTATTATTATTAATAAGAAAATTATAGGTATTGGAATTTCCTTTTAAATTTGGCTGTTAGTGAATGTAACGAATACGAATTTATCCGAAGTTACGAATTACCCGAAAATAACGAATGGAACGTAACAAATTAATAATAATAAATTACAATAATAATAATAAAAACTTTTTATTATTATTATTATTATTATTATTATTATAAATAATAAATTACAGGTATTGGAATTTCCTTTCAAATTTGGCTGTTAGTGAACGTAACGAATACAAATTTATCCAAAGTTACGAATTATACGAAATAACGAATGCTGCATCTAAACAAATGGAACGGAACAAATTAACAATAATAAATAACAATAATAATAATAAAAAACTTTTTATTATTTTCATTAATATTATTAATAAATTATAGGTATTAGAATTTCCCTTAAAACTTGGCTGTTAGTGAACGGGAGGAATAAGAATTTATCCGAAGTTACGAATTATCCGAAAATAACGAATTCCGCATCTAAACAAATAGAACAGAACAATTTAATAATAAATAGTAATAATAATAAAAAAAATGTATTGTTAGTTATTATTATTAATTTGTTACATTTACTTCGTTTAGATGCGGCATTCGTTATTTTTAGGATAATTTGTAACTTTGGATAAATTCGTATTCCTTCCGTTCACTAACAGCCAAATTTGAAGGGAAATTCCAATACCTATCATTTAATAGGTAGTAATAATTAAGTTATTATTAGTTTGTTGTTATTTCAGATTTTTGAATTTTTTGGGGTTTTTGGATTTTCGGATTACGAATTTTCTAATATTTTGAAAATTTCTTTTAACGGGTTTTTCGTTAATTCAGATATTTCCAAATTTACTAATTTGTCAAAATTTGTTAAAAAACTAATTTGGAACGCAATGAATTGCACATGTCTAACATGTATGTGAACGCAGCCTTAGGGTTATACTGTATATAGACAACGCGATACTCAGAAGGATGGATAAAAGATTGAGTGCGACTAATATAATGACCGATCTTTATGCCAGAGCGACATTGGGAGTAGAATGAGGGTTGGTGGGATTTGGTACTAAAAGAGGGATAATCCTCCAAAACAAAGGACATTTGGGAGCTGTTGGGTGCCTTATGTCTGACATTGGCAATTGCCGAATCTCACACGCTGCCTACTTAGGAGCTGGGAGGCAGCACACAGGAGGTCAGGTCAGCAGCTTTCAGACTTCAGTTGACCCTTGGCCTTCCACAGTGGTAGTTCCCATACTTCCATCTTGACAAGCTTTGAAGTCCAAGGTCACCAGATGTCTGACAGTAATTTCCTTGACTTCATGTTCTGTCTACCAAGAAGCTGGAAGATAACATGTGGTAGGTCCGGTGGTTGACATGGCCCGTGACCTGTCAAAGACCAAACACAGGACATTTGGGAGCTGTTGGGTGCCTTATGTCTGACATTGGCAATTGCCGAATCTCACACGCTGCTTACTTAGGAGCTGGGAGGCAGCACACAGGAGGTCAGGTCAGCAGCTTTCAGACTTCAGTTGACCCTTGGCCTTCCACAGTGGTAGTTCCCATACTTCCATCTTGACAATCTTTGAAGTCCAAGGTCACCAGATCAGTGGTGTATTTAGGTTTTGTGCTGCCTTAGGCCTGACTAAACTCCGGCACCCTCTAATTTAAATATAACTCACCCCTTCCTGTCAAGGCCACCCCCTTGCTGTTTAAGACCCGCCCTGAAATTTTTGAGTGGGGACACTAGTTCTGTGGGCCTGAGGGGGGCAATGGATTCCCTTAATTTGCATAGATTTCCTCTCACTTCCTGTTTGGCTGTGGGGCAGGAAGTGAAGGGAAATCTCTGCAATGGACAAGTATGGTAAAAAATAAACTGACTATAACCCTCCCTTATTCTATCCAAAATGAAAAAAAAAAGTGTTGCCTATAGTTCTACTAGCACAAATTTCTGATAATTTTATGGAGAGGACTAAGAAGATATAATCATGCCATTGGTGCAGCAGAAAACATATAGCACAGTGAGGAAGGTTTGTGGTCCAGAATGATAGGACAGTCAAAATTAGAAGCAGCGCCACCCCCCCACAGTTAGACTAATTTGCCTCTCAGCCCAGTCCACCCCATAAGACTGGCGCTACACTAACAGTGTAGCACTAGCCGACGGGGACTCTCTCTGTGCTGCCCCCCTGCAAAGTGCTGCCCTAGGCCTGGGCCTTGTCGGCCTAGGTCAGGATACAGCGTTGCACCAGATGTCTAACAGTGATTTCCTTAACTTCTTCTGTTGGAAGAAGCTGGAAGATAACATGTGGTAGGCCCGGTGGTTGACATGGCCGGTGACCTGTCAAAGACCAAACACAGGACATTTGGGAACTGTTGGGTACCTTATGGTTGACATTGGCAACTGCCGTATTTCACACTCTGCAGCATACAGGAGGTCAGGTCAGCAGCTTTCAGACTTCAGTTGACCCCTTGGCCTTCCACAGTGGTAGTTCCCATACTTCCATCTTGACAAGCTTTGAAGTCCAAGGTCACCAGATGTCTGACAGTGATTTCCTTGACTTCATGTTCTGTCTACCAAGAAGCTGGAAGATAACATGTGGTAGGCCCGGTGGTTGACATGGCCGGTGACCTGTCAAAGACCAAACACAGGACATTTGGGAACTTTTGGGTACCTTATGGTTGACATTGGCAACTGCCGGATCTCAATCTCTGTAGCACACAGGAGGTCAGGTCAGTAGCTTTCAGACTTCAGTTGGCCCCTTGGCCTTCCACAATGGCAGTTTCCATACGTCTATCTTGACAAGTTTCTATAACCTTAAGCTTGAAGTCACCTGGTGTCTGAAAGTGGCTGCCCAGGCAAGTCCCAGACCTCAGGTGATGCCTAATAAGGAGCCGGGAGGCAGCATACAGGATTTCAGGCAGGCGCAGTTTTTGGACTTCAGTTGACCCTTGATCTTCCACAGTGGCAGTTCCTATACTTCTGTCTTGACAAGTTTTGAGGTCCAAGGTCACCTGATATCTAAGAGTGGCTGCCTTGGTAAAACCTCCAGCAGTCTGTGACAGTGTGGTTTGTTATTGAATCTTTTGTAGCTGTTGATGAGGTGGTTGCCTCCACTTCGCAAACTTAACCAACCTTACCATTCCAGGCCACGTGCCCTCTGGGCTGATCTCTCACCCGGACAGAGAGCACCTCATCTACCCCTTAGGATGCACCGTCGTCATTGAGAATCTCAGCAAACACAAGCAGTACTTTCTTCATGGCCACACCAACAATGTCTCCTGTGTGGCTGTCTCCAAAAACGGACGATACCTGGCATCAGGGCAAGTCACCTACATGGGATTCAAGGTCAGTTTCCCATAATCCCTATCAATCCCTCTCATATTTACCATGCTGTACATTCACACCTAACGTCTAGCCCCAGTGTATGAGTCTCCGGTGTTTAGGTGAAGCTGGAAGGTACACCGCCGGCCAATGTTGCTGCTAGAAATCATGGGGCCCTGTACAGCCTACCTGATGGGGGCCCCCTCCCCAGCCTGGGTGGGTGCAGGTATATGACCCCTGAACACGGCTCCAGCTACATGAAAAAAACACTTATTCACGTGGCCAGAGTACCCGTGTGAATGAGCCAATAATAATGTTTTCTTTAATTTTTTTTTTTTTTTTTTAATTTGTTGCATTTTTTAAGGGGGAGGGGGAGGCATGGGAATTGGTGAAATATAAGGGGTCTAAACAGACCCCTGGTGTCTCACTTTTGAGACAGAGAATGTGATTGAGGAGACAAATCCTTCTACAGAATGAAAGAACAGGAAGCACTCTATCCATAGGCTTCCTACTCATTCACAAACTGAAGCATAGTAAACAGGGGAGGGGCACAGGGGGATCAAAGCATCAGATGAAGGAGATTCTTGGCAGAGGAGGGTGTGATCGGAGTGGTGAATGGGGGCCAACTGACCCCCCCGTGGCTCCTCCTGCAGCAGCTGACAGTCAGCAGGAGAGAGAAGAGGAAACACTTGCTGTGCTGCAGGGAGGGGAAAATACCTGCATTATAAAGCAGCCCTGGGCCTCCCTATTGAACTGATGGGGCCTGGGCCTCCCTGTTGAACTGATGGGGCCCCCATACAAGAGGGTTGGTGCTACCCCCTTATCAGTGGCCGCAACAGCTGTCAAATTCTCATTTACTTTGACAGGGCTCCAGCAGTAGGGCCTCTGATAAAGGAGTAATACCAACCCTCTTGTATGGGGGCCCGGGCCCCAACAGTTCAACAGGGGAGGCCCAGGCCCTCATACAAGAGGGTTGTGCTACCCCCTTATCAGCGGCCACAACAGCTGTCAGCTTCTCATTGACTTTGACAGGGCTCCAGCAGTAGGGTCTCTGATAAAGGAGTAATACCAACCCTCTTGTATGGGAGCCTGGGCCCCAACAGTTCAACAGGGGAGGCCCAGGCCCTCATACAAGAGGGTTGTGCTACCCCCTTATCAGCGGCCGCAACAGCTGTCAGCTTCTCATTGACTTTGACAGGGCTCCAGCAGTAGGGCCTCTGATAAAGGGGTAACACCAACCCTCTTGTACAGGGGCCCGGGCCCCAACAATTCAACAGGGGGGGCCCAGGTCCCCATACAAGATGGTTGGTGCTACCTCTTTATCAGCAGTCCTGCTGCCAGCGGCCTGTCAAAGTCTTCTCCTGTATATAATTATTTTTTTTCTCTCTCTCTAGGCGGACATTTTCTTGTGGGATTACGCTAAGAGAGAGTCTTGCGGCAAACTGACCCTGCACAAAGTGAAAGTGGAGGCCCTGGCATTCTCACCAAATGACCAATACCTGGTGTCACTGGGAGGGCAGGATGATGGCAGGTACGTCAGGACAGTCATGTGGCACAGAGTACGGCATTGCCTGCCAATGTCATTAGAATCAGTGACGTCACCTAAGGATGCCATTTTTTGGCAAAAAATGTCCCACTTCCTTCTCTTAACGTAGATATTTGCCAGCACACCAAGGATCGGCACAAAGTGGCATCCAAACGGGTAGTTTTATTGCATGATCACAACACAAGAAAGGTGCAACGTTTCTGAGTCACACAGGACCCCTTCGTCAGGCATGCATGATCACAACACAAGAAAGATGCAACGTTTCGGAGTCACGTAGGACCCCTTCATCAGGCATGCATGATCACAACACAAGAAAGGTGCAACGTTTCGGAGTCACGCAGGACCCCTTTGTCAGGCACGTGCACCTGACGAAGGGGTCCTGCGTGACTCCGAAACTTTGCACCTTTCTTGTGTTGTGATCATGCAATAAACTACCCGTTTGGACGCCACTTTGTGCCAATCCTTGGTGCTGGCAAATATCTACGTTGTGCCTTGAACCCGTATCCAGCTGGTTGTAGCTGCAGCACCCAAACCTTTAAAGCTTCTACCAGGAACGTGTGTAATGGGAATATGAAGTATTACTTCCTTCTTTTAGACACCATTAGAGGGGAAGACATGCTGTATGCTCATATTTTAGGTTGTTATTGAAGAGTTTACCTGAAAAAGTCCTTTTGATGTGACTTCATGCGCTCGTGTATGCGCTGTGACATATTTTCTTTAGTTCAAGCTTAGATCTGCTGATTCTTTCTCTAGCCTCCCACTGTAAGATAGTGCAATTGAAATCCTTGCTGAAAAAGTGCCCAGATAGGATCAGCTAGAGGATGCACTGCCAAGTTGACCCTGTTCTATCGGGTTGAGGTCAGGACTCTGTGCAGGCCAGTCAAGTTCCTCCACCCCAAACTCGCTCATCCATATCCTTATGGACCTTGCTTTGTGCCCTGGTGGGCAGTCACGTTGGAACAGGAAGGAGCCGTCCCCAAACTGTTCCCATAAAGTTGGGAGCATGAAATTGTCCAAAATGTCTTGGTATGCTGACGCCTTAAGAGTTCTCTTCACGGAAACTAAGGGGCCAAACCCAACCCCTGAAAAACAACCCCCCCCCACACCATAATCCCCCCTCCACCAAATGATTGGGACCAGTGCACAAAGCAAGGAAGACATGGATGAGCAAGTTTGGGGTGGAGGAACATGACTGGCCTGCACAGAGTCCTGCCCTCAACACCATAGAAAATCTAATGCCCCGTACACACGATCGGACTTTCCAATTTTTGTTCGAAGGTTGTTGGCTCCAACTTGTCTTGCACACACACGGTCACACAAATGTTGGCCAACAATTACGAACGTGGGAACGTGGTGATGTACAAAACGTACGATGACCCGAGAAAAAGGAAGTTCAATAGCAAGTGCGGCTCCTTCTGCTTGATTCCGAGCATGCGTGAACTTTTGTGCGACGGACTTGTGTACACACGATCGGACTTTCCGACAACAAAGTTTTGTTGGCGGAAAATTTGAGAACCTGCTAGCCAACATTTGTTGGCTGAAAGTCCGACAGCAAATGTTAGATGGAGCCTAGAAACAGTCGGAATTTTAGCCAACAAGATTACATCGAACATTTGTGTTAGGGATGAATTAGAGTGGAGATTGCGAGCCAGGCCTTCTCGTCCAACATCAGTGCCTGACCTCACAAATGCTCTTCTGGAAGAATGGTCAAACATTCCCATAGACACCCTCCTAAACCTTGTGGACGGCCTTCCCAGAAGAGTTGAAGCTGTTATAGCTGTAAAGGGCGGAGCCAACTCAATATTGAACCCTACGGACTAAGACTGGGAGGTCATTAAAGTTCGTGTGCGTGTAAAGACAGCCGTCCCAATACTTTTGGTAATATAGTGTATTTAGAAACGGAATCCAGGTTCCAGAATAGCAGATGGGGCCCAGACTGACAATGACCAGAAGGAGCTCAAACAAGCTTGGAAAAATGGGGTCCAAAAAATTTGCAGGGATAATCCAAGGCATGGACAGTCAAATAAAAAGTCACACAGAGCTGAGTCGGGAGTAGGAACTGACAGACCTGTTAATCAGGTTCACACTGAATGTCCAGAAGTCTAATTAAGCTTTCCTGATTGAGACAGGTGTGCGCTGCACCAGCTAATAGCAAAGGTTCAAGGCTGTTTGTTTTCGTGGTTGCCATGGTTTCATCTACTGTTTTCACTTCTTCGATTATCATAGAGAAGCTTTCTTCGAGGATATGCATGTTACCAATAAAATGTAATTTGTGGGCAGCAGGTTTCATGTTTTCTCCATGTCAGTTGTCAGATTTGTTCTTTCAGTGTCGTCCTATGGAATGTGTTAACCAAAGAACCTATCTGCGGGAGCCCAGCGTCATCGCTCAGTGCCGGACATGCCGTGGCCGTGTCCTTCCTCAACAACAGTGACGATGTCTTCATAACTGGTGGACAGTAAGCTGACTACCTTCACAATTATAATCTACTGTCGTGATGATGCTTTGTCCTGACATTGACCACACAGCGGGCCAGGGCCGGGACAAGGGGTGGGCAGGAGGGACAAGGGGTGGGCAGGAGGGGCGGCTGTCCTGGGCATGGTGGGGATTTTGGGGGGTTGTGTTAGAATGAAATAAAAACGTGTTGCGCTGTCACATAGTTGGTGCATAAATTTCCATAAATGACGTCATAAGAAATATTAAATGAATTAAAGTCCAAAATGAAGGAAAAATTATTTAAGTGTCCAGAGAAAAGTCCATAAAAGTGATACACAACCAAGTGCAAATGTTCTTAATAGGTGCAACACCCAGTGCTCCTCATAGGAAATCATAGCAAATATATCCCCTCACCAGATCCTTAGACCTATCAAGGTCTATACTCACATCAGTGAGCTTGACCCCTCATTATAGGTATAAACCACCTCTGCTTTTCAACTGCCTTGTGGATACCACTGATGGAAGTCACCATATAAATCCTTAAAGAACCTCAGACCGGCCATGCAGTATGTCAATGAGAAGAGAAAGAAAAACTCATTGTGCAGTGTCCATCAAAAGCAAAAAGGTTTAATAGAAATCTACTTACAGCAGCAAAATTGCAACAGGCATTAGGAAACAAACATCCGTCCTCCACCCTCCACGGTTGCCAGGATGTCATCGCTGCTTCCTTGCCTTGCCTGACGTATGTTTCGTCTGGATAGACCTCTTCTGTGAGGCAGTCACTTCTGCCTGACAGATTGCTGCTGTTGACCTCATTTATTTACTCATTTATTTATTATCACGTTGAACACATCAAGCGCAAGTTTTTTTTTTTACATACTTTTTTTTTGTGTTAGAATGGGTAATTTAGAGGAGGGGATTTGTACTACTAGGGATGATTGGAAGGATTTGTGCTAGGAGGGGAAATTTGGGGGGGGGGGGTAAGTTCTAGGAGAGGGGATGGGGGCAAATCCCCAGGACTCGGGGGAGTTGGGAGGGGGAGGATTTGAGCTGGTAAGGGGGATTAGTATTGGAAGAGGGCGAATTATTTTTTTGGGGGGGAATTTGGGCTTGCAAAGGGAATTTTTACATAGTGGTAGGTGGGAAGGTTAGTGTTCTAATTTTTTTTTTGTGGGGAGGGAGAGGATTTTTGCTGACACATAATGCTCATAGGATACGCATTGCACGTGGTTGCATTCAGTTGAATGGGACATGCTCATCTGACACATTTTAAGGGGGGCAGGGGCGCCAATTGGCATCTTCGCCCTAGGCGCTAGATAACCTTGTCCCAGCACTGCACGGGCCGAATGCCGAGCGACATCGGCCGATTCAATAAAAACTGTGTGACATTCGACCCGTGTGTATGGCAGCCGGTCTGACATAGATGAGCAATTTTATTGTGGAGGAACTTGACTGGCCTGCACAGAGTCCTGACCTTAACCCGATAGAACGCCTTTGGGATGAATTAGAGCGGAGACTGTGAGCCCGGCCTTCTCATCCAACATCAGTGCCTGACTTCACAAATGCGTTTCTGGAAGAATGGTCAAACATTCCCATAGACACCCTCTTAAACCTTGTGGACAGCCTTCCTAGAAGAGGTGAAGCTGTTATAGCTGCAAAGGGTGGGCCAACTCAATATTGAACCCTATGGACTAAGACTGTGAGGCCATTAAAGTTCAGGTGCATGTAAAGGCAGGCGTCCCAATACTTTTGGTAATATAATGTTGTACAGTAAGGCATACTACTGTTAATGAAAACGCTTGTAAAGTTGTCTGTAATAATCTTACTGGCCCCAATGTTGTGTCTCCCCACAGCGGCACACTGCGTGTCTGGGAGGTGGACCTGCTGAACAGGAAGATGCGTCCAACTGAGTGTCAGATGGGTCAGCTGAAGAGGGTGGTCACCTGCCTGGCTGTGAGTCAGATAATCAATTCTATCTTTTTTGTCTTTGTTATACGCTCAGCCTTTCCCGATCAACATGCTTCCTCAACCCATCCCCCCATACAAGAAAAGACGCCCAAACTGCCTTTCTGTCAGGAATCAGCAGCAGGGATGAGCAAATCTGCATAGCTACATTAGGAAACGGAGACCAGACTATTATATAGTAAAGTAAAATTATTAATAGTAAAACAAAAGACATCCAAGCACCAGCAAACAGGAAACACAACAAACAAAAAGATATAAGTGGACTATAACGCAAAAACTAAAATGCCTAACTAGCAACCTAAGTACAGGGGGGTCGGTTTACTAAAACTGAAGAGCGCAAAATCTTGTGCAGCTGTGAATGGGAGCCAATCAGCCTCCAGGCTTGTTTGGTCAAAACGTAATTGATCCATAGATTGGATGAAGCAGAAGCAGGGAGATCCTTGCACTGCGGGTCCCTAGATACAGCTTCCTTTCCAGCAAGGAGAACAGTGAGCAGCAGTGCTAGGCTGAGGAACCAATTAGCTTCCAGGGAGTTGTTGTCAAAGCTTAAAGTGGTTCTAAAGGCAGAAGGTTTTTATCTTGATGCATTCTATGCTTTAAGATGAAAAAACCTTCTGTGTGCAGAAGCCCCGCCCGGCCCCACTAATACTTACCTGAGCCCCATCTTGATCCAGTGATGTTGCACAAGAGCCACGGCTGTCCAGGACTGTCCCTCCTAATTGGCAGAGACACAGCAGCGGGCGCCATTGGCTCCTGCTGCCATCAATCAAAGTCAGTGAGTCAAGAGGGGGCAGGCCGAGCCACAGCTCCATATCTGAATGGTCACGGCGGCTCAGCTTGCTGCTTGCTATGGGGGTACTCGGCAGGAGGGAGGGGCCAGGAGCATGGGCGAGGGAGCCGAGAAGAGGAGGATCCGGGCTGCTCTGTACAAAACCATTACAGAGAGCAGGTAAGCATAATATATTTCAGGAATATGCAATTAGCGGACCTCCTGTTGCAGAACTACAAGTCCCATGAGCCATAGCAAGACTCTGACAGCCACAAGCATGACACCCAGAGGCAGAGGCATGATGGGACTTGTAGTTTGCAACAGCTGGAGGTCCGATTGCATATCCCTGATATATTTTTAATTTTTAACCAAAAAGACAAAACAAAACTTTAATATCACTTTCATTGAACAAGCTGAAGTTAGAAGCTGATTGGCTGCTATGCACAGCTGCACCAGATTTTGCACTCTCCAGTTTTAGTAAATGAATCCCAACAGCAGTTTACACAGAAAAACAGGGAAAACTGGAGATGCAGGGAACAGATTGGAAGGGGGAACCAGGACTGGGATGAGGTACAAGGGGAGCAGGAAAGAGGCAGCAGGGTACGGGATGCAGGACAGGAGCAAGATCAGCATCTAGGCTCAGGATAAGTGGCACTGGAAGGAAAGCAAAACATTGATGTGAGAGGCACTGTAGTACAGGAGGTACTAAATACCCTCCCAGCAGCCAGCACCAGGAGGAGACTAATTACTGGGATCTTCTGGCTGCTGGCAGACACCCACTGGTGGACCCTGGAACTACAGCCCTCCGCCCAGGGAATCACAGTGCCACCAGCAGGTGATGCAGGTCTTAACACCTTCTTTATACAGACACAGATAAAACAGCATTACCCGCCTCTTGCCCTCTGTTTACTGAGATACCTAGAGAAGCCTTTTACTGCGTTTAGCTTTTTACTGATATCAGGAGGCAGAAGAAGGACACTCCAAATCTTTCTGCTATTAGAGACAACACTTAAATTGTGTCCCTTCCCTGGCATTAATTTTCAGCTACTACACACTGTCACTTCTGGACCCTATCCGTGGACCTTATCCGTGGACCCTATACAACTCACTGCTATTGTTGTATAGGGTCCACAGTACAGATCGTGCATCACATCTGTGGTTCCACACTTTATATAGAAGCAACAAACAGCTACAGGACTATAGCACATCATTGTCTAATGCCACCTCCAAATTCCCACCTTGCTTTGTGGAAGGGGGGGGGGGGTCTGGAGGTCAGAATAGGCAGACAGAGTCATTAACTGATTATGTTCGCCATCTTTTGTGGGCCATTGAAGTAAATCCCCGGCTGATGTCTTACACCAGGGGTCTCAAACTGTCGGCCCTCCAGCTGTTGCAAAACTACAAGTCCCATCATGCCTCTGCCTGTGGGAGTCATGCTTGTAATTGTCAGCCTTGCAATGCCTCATGAGACTTGTAGTTTTGCAACCGCTGGAGGGCCCCCAGTTTGAGACCCCTGTCTTACACCTTAGCACTGTACTACCCCCCCCCCCCCCCCCCCCCGGCTTGTTATATTCTATGACTCATTTTGGTTTAGAAATGCCCCATAAGTTTTCAAAATGCTAGTGCTTTCTGCTCTCCCAATCCAGTGCTCTGTCGTGGCAGAGCTGAGTAACAGCCACGCCCCCTCAGCACAAGTGTCCTTACACAGACATGGGGTGGGGGCGTGTCTGACCAGGTTTATTACTGAGTGCTGATTACTGTGTGAACTGGGTCTATTCTGGTCCCTGTTAGACTGCACAGTCATAATAAGACACCCTGCACATGTGCAGTAACAGGAAAGTGCAGAAAATATTATGAAAGTAGGGCTGGTTAGTACAAGCACCATTATATGACTTCGAATGAACTTTATTAACAAGTACCGCAGAGGACATGTGTGCATCTCTCTAGGTCCAGGTGGGTTATCAGTTGTCACCTGGTATAGATTGTTGTTCCATTGTTATCTGACCAGTGTCCTCCTCTCAGGTGGCAGAAGATGACAGCTGCTTCTACTGCGGCACCTCCACAGGAGACATCCTGAAGATGAACACAAAGACCAAACTGCTGAACAGCTGTGGGCCCCAGAAAGGCAGATTCAGTCTGGTAAGAGAACCTGTCACTTGTACCCTGCAATACTTAGATAAACCCAGAACAACATCCTGAAGAGAACCTGTCACTTGTACCCTGCAATATTTATATAAACCCAGAACAACATCCTGAAGAGAACCTGTCACTTGTACCCTGCAATACCTAGATAAACCCAGAACAACATCTTGAAGAGAACCTGTCACTTGTACCCTGCAATACTTAGATAAACCCAGAACAACATCCTGAAGAGGACCTGTCACTTGTACCCTGTAATACTTAGATAAACCCAGAACAACATCCTGAAGAGGACCTGTCACTTGTACCCTGTAATACTTAGATAAACCCAGAACAACATCCTGAAGAGAACCTGTCACTTGTACCCTGCAATACTTATATAAACCCAGAACAACATCCTGAAGAGAACCTGTCACTTGTACCCTGTAATACTTATATAAACCCAGAACAACATCCTGAAGAGGACCTGTCACTTGTACCCTGTAATACTTATATAAACCCAGAACAACATCCTGAAGAGAACCTGTCACCTTCACACACCAACATAAGACCAAACATCTAAGCATACAGTGCTTGTCTGCTACAGATGTATCATTTCTTTGAACATTTTCCAAATACATTGGATCAGGGGCTTAACCTACTTACTAAATGTCGTCAACCACTTCCAGACCGCTCCGCCATCGTTCTACGTCGGTACTTTGACGTTGAATACCGTTGTTATGGAAGCAGATAGCTGCCATAACCCCGCTATTTTCTGAAACAGCAGGCGGTCCGCTTTAAGATAAAAGTGGTCTCTGTGGCAGATTCATCGTAAGATCACTTTTATCGGCGGCGGGAGAGGTGCCCACCCCCCTTTCGCCACCTTCCGGTCGTCTCCGCCCCTTTCCGAAGCCGTCGGTAGCGGCGGAGATGACCTGATCCTGGCCCCCCACTCGACTCAGTGACGTTGGATGACGGAAGCGACATCAAACCTCACTTCAGACCAACAGCCTTAAAGGGACTTTTTTTTTTTAATTGAAAAAAAAAAAAAATCTTTAAAATTTTTTTTTATTGCATTTAGGTGTAAATGTGAGATCTGAGGTCTTTTTGACCCCCCAGATCTCACAAGTCCTGTCATGCTTTTTTCTATTACAGGGAATGTCCTTGTAATAGGAATAAAAGTGATCCAATTTTTTGGATGTGTAAAAAAAAAAAAAAAAGTTAAATAAATAAGAAGAATTTTTTTTTTTAAAAGCACCTGTCCTGCCGTTTAAGCAAAGACATACGTAAGTTGCGCCCGCATATGTAAACAACGTTCAAAACCACACATGTGAGGTATCGCCGCGATCGTTAGAGCAAGAGCAATAATTCTAGCAAAAGACCTCCTCTGTAACTCAAAACTGGTAACCTATAGAAATTTTTAAATGTTGGCTATGGAGATTTTCAAGTGTCAAAGTTTGTTGCCATTCCACCAGCGGGCGCAATTTTGAAGCATTGGGTAATATTTTACTTGGAGTAACATTATCTTTCACAATATAAAAAAATAAATTGGGCTAACTTTACTGTTTTCTTATTTTTTAATTCAAAAAAGTGTATTTTTTCCCCAAAAATTGTGTTTGTAAGACCGCTACGCAAATACGGTGTGACAAAATATTGTAAAGACCGCCAATTTATTCTCTAGGGTGTCTGAAAAAAATATTATATACTGTTCTGTGGGTTCTAAGTAATTTTCCAGCAAAATAACCTGATTTTAACTTGTAAACAACAAGTTTGAAAAATAGGCCCGGTCCTTAAGTGGTGAATGTCCATCCTGGCATTTATTTTTCGTCAAGCCAAGGCACTTACTAAATTCCTAATGTTGCCGGTATCTTCATTTCCTGAGATTAGGCCTGTAAAATGCCGGCTGCACCTGTTCCCAGGTCCGAATGCTGGAAGGCATGGCTAGAGCAGGATTATGTCACATGTTGCAAGAGATCTGGTCAGAAATACCATGGAGGGTCTGATGACTGGTGGGCGCATATTCAAGAAGCAGAAGAAGAGATTCTTTAAACACAGATCCACTGAATGGATGAAGCAAACTCAGGGAGATGCATGCAGTGTGAATCCTCTCCAGCAAAGGGAACAGTGAGCAGTAAATGTGTGGGAAGCACAGATTGGATGAAGCAGAAGCAGGGAGATCCTTGCACTGCAGGTCTCTACATACAGCTTCCTTTCCAGCAAAGAGAACAGTGAGCAGCAGGACCAGGTTCACGTATTCATTCACCTAGCTTGTCCCTGTTCACCAAAGGGAGAGGCAACGTCCTGTTCAGGGTCACACAGCGGTTGATTTACTAAAACCAGAGAGTGCAAAATCTGGTGCAGCTCTGCATAGAAACCAATCAGCTTCCTGGGTTTGCACTCTCCAGATTTAGCAAATCAAAGCCACAGCATCCAATCCATGACTTGCCAATTCCTGTGTGTTGCAGAGTAGATGAAGCAGGAGCATGGAGAGCCTTGCACTGCGGGTCCCTAGGTACAGCTTCCTTTCCAGCAAGGAGAACAGTGAGTAGCAGTGATAGGTTGAGGGGTGGCCAAAAGATATGGCCCCCTTGGTTGCTCCAGCAGGTGAGGGGAGCAATTAGGGTAGAACCTGCAAACTATTTTTTTTTAATTAAATGGAAAATCCCTCAAGGGGTTTTTTAGCAGCTAGGTAGGTGTTCCAATCAAAGTGACCATAACAGAGTTAAAAATTGAAATTCTTTATTCATATTAAAGTGGAAGTAAACCCATCAGTCTAAAAGTTTTAAAAAACACTTACATTCCCCGGCATGCCGAGAATGCCAACTGTCACATTGGTTGTGCTCTCAACCAAACTGTCAAACCATCCAATGGCTGGTGTCATAACTGATCACATGTGCAGCATCATGGCAGTTGAAGATTAAACAGAGGCCAAGATGACAGCTTCCTTGGCTGGAAAAGATAGGAGGGTTTACTTCCACTTTAAAGTAACAAAACGAAGGGATAGTTCATGATTTGCTTAGGAGTTGTAAAAAGCAATTAGGATCCTTACATATAAAAAAGAACATCTCGTCAATGTGAGAAGATCACATGTAAACTCAATACATATTATAAATGCTGTAAACTTGTGTAGAGTTTCCCATGATATCCCTTCCCTTGCAGTGTGGATGAAGCAGGAGCATGGAGAGCCTTGCACTGCGGGTCCCTAGGTACAGTTTCCCTTCCAGCAAGGAGAACAGTGAGCAGCAGTGCTAGGCTGAGGGGTGGCCAAAAGAGATGACCCCCTTTGTTGCTCCAGCAGGTGAGGGGAGCAATTAGGGTAGAACCTGCAACCTATGCTGCTGATGTAGTTCAGAGTTCATAGGGGGAGAAGAGCCACACTTTGGCCCTTTTGCCTTATGCACGTTAAATAACCTTGTCTTGGCTATGCTGAGCAGGGCTTTGCTTCTTACTGTCGGAGCTTACCCCTTGATGACTGCTGATCTGAGGACAGGGTGGGGTAGTGATGAAGAAGCAGTAGAAAAGGTGGAGGAGGCACAGATCTACAGAATGGACGAAACAGAAGCAGGGAGATCCTTGCACTGCAGGTCCTCAGTTACAGCTTCCTCTCCAACAAGGAAAACAGCTCAGTAGTAACATCATCAAACCTCACACCGGATCTGGTGAGACTAGCAGCCCGAGGCAGTGGTGCCTTAGATCTCACACTGGGATATACAGCTATAAGGCTAATGATCAGGAGTGCATAGGCACAGGAAGTGCACATTTTTCAGTTCCTTTTTGCTTAGGTACAATTACGATTTCTAGGTGTTCCCTACAAGAGAGGGCATCTTCGGTTTTTGAGTTCAGGTTCATTTTAAGGTATTCCCCCATCTTCATTATATACAATCATACTAATTATTTTATTTCCTTTTAGGGAGTGAGGTCTCTGAATTTGCTGAAAACAGGAGAGCTTCTGATTGGCTCTGGAGATGGAAAACTGTTACTCTGCAAAGAACCGAACTATAAGGCAGCTAAGTGAGTGTCAAATGCTGGGTGCCTTGTGTAGCTAATAATCCACAAATACACTATACTGCCAAAAGTATTGGGACACCTGCCTTCACACACACATGAACTTTAATGGCATCCCTGGTTCGCAGTCTCCGCTCTAATTCATCCTAAAAGTGTTCTATTGGGTTGAGGTCAGAACTCTGTGCAGGCCAGTCATGTTCCTCCACCCCAAACTCGCTCATCCATGTCTTTATGGACCTTGCTTTGTTCACTGGTCCAAATCATTTGGTGGAGGGGGTATTGTGGTGTTGGGTTGTTTTTCAGGGGGTTGGGCTTGGCCCCTTAGTTCTAGTGAAGGGAACTCCCTAGGTGTCGGCATACCAAGACATTTTGGACAATTTCATGCTCCCAACTTTGTGGGAACAGTTTGGGGACGGCCCCTTCCTGTTCCAACACCAGTGCACAAAGCAAAGGTCCATAAAGACATGGATGTCTTGGAATGCTGATGCCTTAAGAGTTCTTATTACTGGAACTAAGGGGCCAAGCTCAACCCCTGAAAAACACCCCCACACCATAATCCCCCCTTCACCAAATGATTTGGACCAGTGCACAAAGCAAGGTCCATAAAGACATGGATGAGCGAGTTTGGGGTGGAGGAACTTGACTGGCCTGCACAGAGTCCTGACCTCAACCTGGTAGAACACCTTTGGGATGAATTAGAGTGGAGACTGTGAGCCAGGCCTTCTCGACCAACATCAGTGCCTGACCTCACAAATGCTCTTCTGGAAAAATGGTCAAACATTCCCATAGACACACTCCTAAACCTTGTGGACGGCCTTCCCAGAAGAGTTAGTTATAGCTGCAAAGGGCGGAGCCAACTCAATATTGAACCCCACGAACTAAGACTGGGATGTCATTAAAGTTCATGTGCGTGTAAAGGCAGGTGTCCTAATACTTTTGGCAATATAGTGTAAGGTTTATTGCCTTTAACAGGCTTAGCTGAAGTTGATATAGTAATAATAGAGCACACTGAGATCTGGGGTACGCGGGTTGGTTCGGGGGGTACCCGGGCTGCTCTAGGGTTAAAGCTGAACCCAAAAAAAATTGTGCACTATCCAGTTCATACAAAATAACACAGCTAATAATGTCGTATGACTGTGCTTCTCCATTCCTTAGAAGGGTCCAGCTGCAGGGGGCCATCACCTCCATCACCCTCCGAGGACAGGGCCACCAGTTCTTTGTGGGCACCTCTCAGGCGCAGATCTACCGCTTCAACTATCCAGAATTTAAAGAGGAGCTCGTAGCTACTTGTCACAGCGAAGCCATCAATGACATCGTCTTCCCCTTGTATGTATGCCTGTTCTAAATATATAAATATATACTGTAATTATCCTGACATAGATGATAATAGAATTTTATTTAGATTGAAAAATCTGTGTGTGTATCCTCAACATTTACCATTTATTCATCCTTTCATCTGGGCACTGCCAATCTCTTTTGGGCACAGCCTACTACATGGCATTTCTCAAGGCAGCTTTCCTGATGGTGACAACAGTACATAGGTGTGCACAGCCCATTGCGTTAGGGTGTGTGTATATATATATATATATACATACATACTGATGGTGTCAGTAGCTTATATTTTTATTATTTTAGTATTTATTATTTTTTACAATGTTTTTTATCACATTTTTTTTTATTTTTTATCACCTTTTTTTTTTTATCACAATTTTTAAATTTTTTTATCACAATTTTTTTTTTGGAGCCCCATTAGGGGGCTTTGCTGAAAAATCAGGGGTCCAAACAGGGGGAATCTGCGCCAGACGGGGTGATTAGGGTGTGCCCAGGCACATCCCGCACACCCTGTGTCGCCACGCCTATACAACAGTGGACCATGCCTGTGTACAGCAATGTGTGGTGAAATAGCCACTTGTGGTCTCCATTGGGAGGAAGTGTTCAGGGTGAGGATTGGGGGACAATGACGAAGTGTCGTTAACAGGAAGAGCCTGAATAAGGCCTTTCATGGCAGGATCCACAGGAGTTATTTTAATGAAAACTGTAAACCCCCCCCCCCCCGTGGACCGACCAGACTGACGCATTTCACCCAAAGCATTTTTAATTGTAGCCCACTTTGGGTCAAAGATGTTAGAGCGGCTAGTCCACAAGTGGGGACTGTGATTTTGGCATTGTGGGACACATTTTTTTGATTTGAGTGATGTCAGTAGAGTGTCGCTGGGCATTCTTTGCTTCTTAGGTTATGACTCCGTAAAACAGGAATTGCCGTTTTAATGCTATGTGACAAATTGCATCATATATGTCCTAAAGTTACACTCTAAACCCCTCCCCCAACACTAACCTAACATCTAAATGAGCTCAAGTCCCATTATGTGATTCTATCATGAACATAATTTGCACTTATATTTCCTTCCCGGGTTTTATTTTCTCCAGCGGTACTTCGGAGCTCTTTGCAACGTGTGCCAAAAATGACATCCGGGTTTGGCACACAACCAGCCACAAGGAACTGCTGCGGATCACCATACCCAACATGACCTGCAACGCCATCGAATTTACTAGAGACGGCAAGAGCATCCTATCAGGTGAGACCAATGTTCTGTTAGTGGGATGTCCCTCATGTTCTCTGATTGGAGGAATGATTGTAGGACACAGTGTTCAGTGATGTGGGGGATGTCCCTCATGTTCTCTGATTGGAGGAATGATTGTAGGACACAGTGTTCAGTGATGTGGGGGATGTCCCACCCGTCTTCTGATTGGAGGACTAATCACAGAGAATAGTGTTTAGCAATACAGGGGATACACTGCCTGTTTTCTTATTGGAGAAAAAGTGTTTATCACTGCAGGGGATGTCCCATCTGTCCTCTGATTGGAGGAATAACCATGGAGCACAGTGTTTATCACTGCAAGGGATGTCCCATCTGTCCTCTAATTGGAGGAATAACCATTGAGCACAGTGTTTATCACTGCGAGGGATGCCCCATCTGTCCTCTGATTGGAGGATGTAATGAAACGTCCCATACTCCTCTTGAGTGCTTTCGTCATATACCACTTCCTCCCAGTCTGAATATAGATATCAGATATTCCAACCGCTAACAAGCACAAAACAAGACGATACTTGTTTAGTTGCTGCACATGGACTCTTTATTAGAACCAAGATACAAGTCTTATATACAGTTGAGGAGGAGGTTCCTCTCTCCTGCTCATATTACTCTAACAATACACCTGTAACCAGAAACATAAATTAACATGAGCTAATTAACTAATCCCTTAAAGCAGCCGATGTGACTCCGTGTCCTCCTGGGCATTGTTATGATTAATCAAGATTTCACTACGGGTCAGACTTGTTGTCACCGAGCTTCACACAGTAGATTATACATTACATTATACTTATGTACATCATACATAAGTATAAACACAGGACACCTTCTCACAATAGCAGGAGCTCCAGCAGGAGTCGGCCCGTCTCCTACATTGTACAGAGGCCAATGTGATCTGCTCTCTCAACTAACATGTTGAAAAGAAACCAAGAATAGTCTTTACATATATCCTGCGAGATATTGAGGATAAATATTACTGTCCCATTTTAAGTCATCCAAGATATATTTTCTCAGTCCTGGCACAGGGTGACTTAGACATAAGAGATGTATGGGGAGCTGAAACAAGGGTTTCCCAACCTTTTCAAGGGATTCTGGGTTCCACGGGCCCTCCTGTCACAGAGGAATAACCATGGAGCACTGTGTTTATCACTGCAGGGGATGTCCCATCTGTCCTCTGATTGGAGGAATAACCATGGAGCACAGTGTTTAGCACTGCAGGGGATGTCCCATCTGTCCTCTGATTGGAGGAATAACCATGGAGCACAGTGTTTAGCACTGCAGGGGATGTCCCATCTGTCCTCTGATTGGAGGAATAAGCATGAAGCATAGTGTTTAGCACTGCAGGGGATGTCCCATCTGTCCTCTGATTGGAGGAATAACCATGGAGCACAGTGTTTATCACTGCCACCTTTGTAGTGGTAACATCCTCAGTGTAAAACTCACTACATTTTACACAATCTGCAAGGAATTTTCTTTCCACCACCCCACACACATTATGGAAGGTTCTGATCAGCCCAACATTATGCCGCGTACACACGAGTGAAATTTCCGTTGGAAAAATCTTGGATGGTTTTCCGATGGAATTCCGCTCAAGCTTGCCTTGCATACACACGGTCACACAAAAGTTCTCTGAACTTTCGACCGTCAAGAACACGGTGGCGTACAACACTACGACGAGCCGAGAAAATGAAGTTCAATGCTTCCGAGCATGCGTCAAATTGTTGAACTTTTTCCCGACTGAAAAATTGAGAACATGCTCTCAATCTTTTGCTGGCTGGAATTCCCATGGCAAAAGTCCGATGGAGCATACACACGGGCGCATTTTCCTACCAAAAGCTCTCATCTGTCTTTTGCTGGCCGAATTTCCAATCGTGTGTGTACTGGGCATCAGTGTGTTTTCTTATTTGACTGAGCTAGAGGGATTAGATAGTAAGCTCTTGTGGTGCAGGGACTGATGTGAATGGACTCTGTAAAATAAAATAACATATATGCTCCTTTTTAATTACATCGAACGGAGAGATTATAAAAATTTTTTTTTTGTTCCACAGCCTGGAATGACGGAAAGATCCGAGCATTCACCCCCGAAAGCGGACGACTCATGTACCAGATAGAAAACGCCCACAGCATGGGAGTGACCGCCATCGCAGTGACCAGTGACTGCAAGAGGATTGTGAGCGGAGGAGGGGAAGGACAGGTATGTGACCTCTGACACTGGGGACTTAAGGCTAAACTCCAGGCAGATATAAAAGACCCCCCGCCCCCCCCCCCCAAAAAAAAGCTGCCTTTTCAATAATAAATCATGAAATGCATTTTTTAAATACAAGCAGTATAAGTACCTGATTGTGAGCTGGTGTTAGACCCAGTACAGCAGAGCTCAGAGAGCGAATGAAAGTAGCAGCACCAGGAGCCAATCGGTTATGCTGCAGTACAAGGGGCATGCTGATAGGAGAGGAGAACAAAGTGTCAGATGGATGTATTACTGCACATTTTTAAGTAGAGTTGAGAAGGGTTAAATTGTTTTTTATAGCTGATTTACTTCCTGTCCCAATGACACACCGCCCATTGTTTGTAAAAGTGTCACAGGGACAGGAAGCAAGGGAAAATCTTCCTAACTGGGGTCACAAACAAATATAAAATCTTGACAGAAATGCAAAGACATGGAGCATGCTTACAGGAGGAAAGAGGTCATTAGTGGCAGCCCATCCATACGGGGCGCCCTAATCCATACGCCGGGCCCCTAATCTACATGCAGGGCGCCGGACGCATGGATTTCAATGGGTTTTTTTTTTTCGAATCATGTGATTAGAGCCTGAGGATTTAATTGGCTTCCAAAAAGGGTGGGCTCGGGGCGCAGAGCACTGTGCCCTGAGCCCACCCAGTTGTGTGACAATAGTGAATGAATATTCGCTGTTGTCTTCCTGATTCTCCTCCTGGCCGAGAGGAGAATTGATCGTATTGGCCACCGATGGAAGGAGGAGAGAAGCCGCGGAGGATGAAGTCGCCGTGAAAGCTGGAGAC
The DNA here is from genome assembly GCA_037952925.1 of Lithobates clamitans. Classification (NCBI taxonomy): domain Eukaryota; kingdom Metazoa; phylum Chordata; class Amphibia; order Anura; family Ranidae; genus Lithobates; species Lithobates clamitans. Next base: position 85,506 of record JBBGZY010002029.1, read on the forward strand.
GGAGGGTGAATCCGGAGAGGAAGAGGAGGCGCGGGAAGGAGCTGAAGCTGCTAGATGGGGTAAGTGCAGGGCTGGTGGGGGGATGGACCAGCGAGCGACAGACGGACCGAACATGGGGGGGTGACGATGGGTGTCTTGTTTGCCGCCTCCCCCAAATCTTCAGCACCAGCCACCCCTGGAGCTGATGAGTGACCTCATCAGTCTTCCGCTGCTCCTTCACTTTCCAATCACAGGCTGAGGCCGATTTTGAAGCTCCGTGACGTCATCACTGGGTCTGTCTGCTGGTCTTTGCTCATAGTAAAGCCAGACATAGTCGGTTTGAAACTCGGCCAGTTCCTGCAGGCAGACTGAATGTACCCAAGTTCATCGATCAACTTGGGTACAACCAGCCTGTCAGATTTTACATGCGATTATTGCTAGCACTGGGAGAACACAATGGCTCCGTGGGAGGGATTCCCCCAACAACACTAACCGTGTTGATGGTGCAATCAAGCTGTTTATTTTCTTTCCTGCAACCCGTGGTTGCAGGAAAGAAAATCACCGCGTCTATGGCGGGCTTAAGATTGAGTATGGTGGGAGTGGTCGGCAGGCTTCTGTAAACCTTACGGCACCTTGAGCATTATACAGTAAGTTATATGAAAGGACACATCCCTGGCATCCCTTTAGACATGCATCCATGCTGCTCACTGGCAGGGTTGCCAACCAATTAAATTTACCGACAGTTTGTAAAAATCTGTGATTTTTTTACAACTGCCAGTAAATACCAGGGGCTGATATTTTCATGCGGTGTTGACTTTTTAAGTGTAAATTAAGCAAATTACTTTGGCGTAGATATTGTCAGTGTTTCCATATCATGTTTATACTGTTCAGATATTCACTGTGTTAGTTTTCAATAGGAGTTCTGTAACTCAGGTTGGCAGTAAAAAATGTGCTCCACCAGTAAATTTTCCATGTTTTGTCAGTAAAAAATGCTGCGGAACGTTGGCAACCCTTCTCATTGGGTGCTGAAGGCTTTATTTGTGCAAACTGCTGATAAGTTGCTTGATTTGTAATCAGTTAAAGTATGCACCACCCAGGAAGCATGCACATCTAAAGGGATGCTAAGATGTGTTCTTTCATATAATGCCCAGGAGCAAAATTATTGATGGCAAAGGAAGGTACCGTATATACTCGAGTATAAGTCGTTCCGAGTATAAGTCGAGGCCCTAATTTACCACAAAAAAAATTGGGAAAAACTTATTGACCCGAGTATAAGACGAGGGTGAGAAATGCACAGCTACTGTAAGTGAAAAAGAGGGTCAACAATGCCCATTTGCAGCATCACTGTGCCCATTTGCAGCCATAGGTCCCCTGAACTTCAAGCTCAGTAGTTAAGGGTTCCTAGTTGCCCCCTAGCTGCAGCCAAAATTTGGGGTCTCTGAACCCAAAGGGTCCTGAAATGACATTGCTGCAGATGGACACAGTTGACCGAATTTGGGGCCCTGTATCTCAGGGCCACTTAGTGCTAAGAACCCAAAATTTGGTGTGCAAACCCAGTGGAACTAGCCCCATAGAATTGCCAAATCTGGGGTTTCTAGCACCAAGTGGCCCTGAGATACCGGGCCCCAAAAATCAGTTCAGAAAATGTCAAGCACTTTTCTGCAGCAGAGAATGACATTTTCTGAACCGGTTTTGGGGCCCCGTATCTCGGGGCCACTTAGTGCTAAGAACCCCAGCTTTGGATATGTTATGGGACCAGTTCCACTGGGTTTGTACACCAAATTTGGGGTTCCTAGCACCAAGTGGCCCTGAGATATGGGGCCCCAAAGTCGGTTTAGAAAATGTCAAGCACTTTTCTGCAGCAGAGAATGACATTTTCCGAACTGATTTTGGGGCCCCGTATCTCGGGGCCACTTAGTGCTAGGAACCCCAAATTTGGATATGTTATGGGACCAGTTCCACTGGGTTTGCACACCAAATTTGGGGTTCCTAGCACCAAGTGGCCTTGGGATACGGGGCCCCAAAATCGGTTCGGAAAATGAATTTTTTTTGCTGCAGAAAAGTGCTTGACTCGAGTATAAGTCGAGGGGGGCACTTTCAGCACAAAAAAACATGCTGAAAAATTCGACTTATACTTGAGTATATACGGTAATAGCTGTGAGAGGTGGGCAATGACAGTACAGGTCAGAGGAGAAGGGATTGATGATGATTGAAGTCATTCAGACAGGAGATTAAAGCTAGTAAGCTGCTGCAGCTTCAAAATGTTTTCTTTGTGAAGATACAATTTGCAGGGAATTGAGAAGTAAGGTAAGTCTAGGGTTCCGCTTTATTTTCATCATTTGGTAACTATGACTTTATGCTGCGATTTTGTGCTGCAGGTGAGAGTGTGGGAGATCGGCAGGGAAAGCCAGCGGCTCGTAGAATCCATGAAAGAACACAAGTCGGCGATAACTTGCATCAAACTGAAGGGCAACAACCGGGAGTTCGTTACCGCCAGCTCTGACGGAGCCTGCATCATATGGGACCTCGTGTCAGTTCTTCACCGATATTTCCACCCTATTTGTGTGTCTGTGAGCCAAACATTATGGTAGTGCCGGTGTCCTGTCAAAAAGCCTCTACCCATCAGAATATGTAACGGAAGTGACGTTCCAATGCGGCCATCTTGGTACACCCCGCACTCAGCCACAGTAAGCCTATAGTCAGAAGGCAGCAAGCGACATCTTTTTACACCCACCGGAGTCTTGCATTTCACACCTAAACTCAGCTTATATCGTGAAATACAGGATTTGAAAGTCCGTGTGACTGTTCTGATGTTGAATTTTAAAAGCATCGGCAAGTCTGCTTTGCAGGTTTGCTAATCTGACAGAACACTGCTGCTTTTAAAATTCAACATCAAAACTGTTTGACGGATTTCTAAATCCTGTATTTCACTATATAAGATCCGTTTACTGGTAAAAATAAGTGTGAAATCCAAGACTCTGGTGGGTGTAAAAAGATGTCCGCTTGGCGACTTCAGACTGTAGACTTACTGCAGACGAGTGTGGGGTGTACCAAGATGGCCGCGATGGAACGTCACTTCGGTTGCACTTTCTGATGGGTAGTGGCTTTGTGATAGAACACCGGCAGATCCAGGGGCGGACTGACCATTCAGGCACTCGGGCACTGCCCGAGGGCCCCATGCCACTAAGGGGCCCCATCAGGGTTGCCAGCCTCAATAAAACCAGGGACAGTATGTAAAAATCTGTGTTTTTTTAAAAATCCCAAGATTATAGCTGCCCCGCCTCTCCAGTACCTTTTCAGTGTGTGTATACTGTGTGTGTATACTGTATGTGTATACTGTGTGTGTATACTGTGTGTGTATACTGTGTGTCAGTGTGTGTATACTGTATGTGTGTGTGTATATTGTGTGTCTGTGTGTGTATACTGTGTGTGTATACTGTATGTGTGTGTACTGTGTGTGTATACTGTGTGTGTGTGTATACTGTGTGTGTATACTGTGTGTGTGTGTGTATACTGTATGTGTGTGTGTATACTGTGTGTGTATACTGTGTGTGTATACTGTATGTGTGTGTGTATATTGTGTGTCTGTGTGTGTATACTGTGTGTGTATACTGTATGTGTGTGTACTGTGTGTGTATACTGTGTGTGTGTGTATACTGTGTGTGTATACTGTGTGTGTGTGTGTATACAGTGTGGCCCCATAATCTCCTATTGCCTGGGGGCCCCATAATCTCCTTTTGCCCCATGAGTTGTCAGTCCGCCCCTGGGCAGATCCCAACCAGGATTCCAAACAGCCTAAGATATTTGTTCTCTGTGCACTGCATTTAGGACTTCCCTAGGAGGACATTAATATTGTCCTTCTGACATCAGAGATTTTCAAACTTCTGACTAACCAACATGTTTCAAGCACTGGGGGTTGGAGGGGGAGAATGTTTAGCTTACATGAATGGAGAGGACAAGGAGGGGCTCTGCAATGTGAGAGCTGGGATAAAGGATAGGCAAAGGGAATGGTCACCTTGGGGGCTTCAGCAGGGGGGGGGGAATGGCAGGACCTGCAATTTACGCGGGTGAAGTTCACAGCCCGTGGTGGAGGGGGGGAGGGGGGGGATACTTTTGGCCTCTTTGATTTTGCTGCCAATGGACCGTGTCCTGCTACTTGATGTGAATGTGAAGCTCCTGAACCACCAGTGGCGGTGTCATTCAATGTTTGGGGGGTTTGTCAGTGTAGTGGGAATTATATGACTGGCTGAACAGAACACAGAATATTTTGCCAGCTAAGGCACGTATGAATATCAGTTGTGTGTTTATCCCGGGAGGACGTGCTTTATAGGGGACCTGAACTGTGGGGACTGAGCTCAGGAAAAGGCAAGCAGAGGACAAGTCACTAGTACAGCCTCTAATCTCCCTGCAGCTGGTCTGTTCTCCTCTACCGATGTATGTCTCTGTGTAGGGGGGGTCATCATGGTAGGGCTTTGCTTCCTAATATCAGATCTGCCCCCCCCTGACTGGTGATCTGGTGATGAAGAAGCAGCAGAGGGGGTGGAGGAGGCACAGATCTACAGAATGGATGAAGAAGCAGGGAGGTCCGTGCACTTCGGGTCCTCAGATACAGCTTCCTCTCCAGCAAGGAGAACAGCATAGTTGTGTCACCAGCAATTCTCACTCCACATCTGGTGAGCCTAGCAGTCAGAGGACGCAGTGCCCTAGATGATCTCATACTGCAGATATACTGCTATGATGCTACAAAACAGGAAAGCCTAGGCACCCTTCTCTGACAATATGGGACAGCTGACACCCCCCTCTGTTCTGTCCTTGCAGGAGGTTTATACGGAAACAGATGATCCTATCCAATACATTGTTCCGCTGCGTCTGCTACCACCCCGAGGAGTTCCAGATCATCACCAGCGGCACTGACAGAAAGGTACAACCATGAGACTTATCTGTACCTACAGTGCAAGGGAGAGGGGCAAAGAAAGATGAATACTGAGAAATAGACGTGTGCAAAAATGTGTTCGTTTTAGTGTCATTCCTTTTTTTTCTTCTTTCTTTTTTCGGGTCATTTGTTATGATCGCAATTCGTAAATTTGAAAATCCGAAGATTCAAAAGAATGAAAATTCTAAATAATAACTAACTATTACATTATAAGTATTGGAATTAGTGAATGTATTGAATACAAATTTATCCGAAGTTATGAATTATCCGAAATACCGAATGCTGTATCTAAACAAATGCAACGGAAAAAAACTAATAATAAATAATAATACGTTTTTATTATTAATATTATTATCATTATTGTTATTATTAATTAGTTAAGTTCCATTTGTTTAGATGCGGCATTCATTACCTCAGATAATTGGTAACTTCGGATAAATTTGTATTCGTTACGTTCACTAACAGCCAAATTTGAAAGGAAATTCCAATACCTATCATTTAATATTTATTATTAGTTAGTTTTTATTTCAGATTTTCGCATTTCCAATTTACAAATTTACGAATATTAGAATTTACGAATATATTCAGAAAAATTTGTTTAACGAGTTTTCGTTAATTATACGATACAGCCCACTTCCTGTTTCTTGTCTGGTCATTAGCCTCTCTAGTGAGAGTTTCCCAGGAAGGGAGGGGGGATGAGTCATAAGAGGGTCAATGAGAGCTGCAGAGCTGGAGGTGTGGCTCTGTGTAAATCCAGGAAGTGAACAGGCAGCAGCTTCAGCTGCCCACAGTTAAAATGGCTGCAGCCAGACTCAGTGGAGGGAGATTTCTGCAGCATATTTGGCAAATACAGAATCACAGTATATATAAAATAATAGGCAAAGTGGTTGGAGGGAAGATTCAGAATGGCAAAGATGTTTTTATTACAAATTATGTGAGCAGACTGCAGTTCCTCTTTAAGATGGATATAGGGCAGTGGTCACCAAACTGTGGCCCTTCGCTTGCTGTTGTCCGGCTCTTGAAGCACTATTCCCTCTACTGACACTGACAATGAGGCACCATTCCTTTCACTGACACCAACAGTGGGGCATTATTTCTGCCACTGACATCAACAATGGGGCACTATTCCTCCCACTGATACCAATGATGGGACACTATTCCTCCCACTAATACCAATGATGGGACACTATTCCTCCCACTGATACCAATGATGGGGCACTATTCCTCCCACTGACACCAATGATGGGACACTATTCCTCCCACTGATACCAATGATGGGGCACTATTCCTCCCACTGATACCAATTATGGGACACTATTCCTTCCACTGACTCCAATGATGGGACACTATTCCTCCCACTAATACCAATGATGGGGCACTATTCCTCCCACTGACACCAATGATGGGACACTATTCCTCCCACTGACACCAATGATGGGACACTATTGATCTTTTATTAAAAGAATCAAGCAACCAATTTTATACAAAAGTAAAAAACAAAACCATAGTACAAAACTTCAACAGAAATCCAAGGAATACACATCCATGTTCAGAATATATACAATATATACATAATCCACTACCAAAATTATTTACATAAAGCAGCAGAGAGGGCCTAAGAGGCACAACCCATCACCTATGTATGCAGCCATTTATCAAAAATTAATCCAAAAAAAATAATAATCTAGGGTGATAAGAGACAGACAGCCACACCCGGGAAAGAGACTCCTGGCAGTCAGGGAGGCTTGAAACCCCTCCACGCATTCAACCAAGCCCCCTGACTCCGCTTGTCCCTCTCGAGCACCCGAATCTTCTCCACCTCATGCAGAATGTCATACACCACCACCTGAACAGGAAGGATTTTACGCCGAATGCAGACCTGACACCGTGCGTTCCAAGTGAAATAACGGACTATTAGGCTAACTAGAAAAAGTGTATCTAAACAAAAAACCCCACCAGTATTGAATGCTCCGTACACCCACTCAGCATAACCCAGCCTGGAGAGGAAAGGGACACCGAGGGCCCGTCCCACCTGTTTGTACACCTCTATGTTAAAAGGGCAATGAAGCAGAAAATGGTCCATAGTCTCCTCCTCACCTGCACACTCCTCCCGAGGACAGCTACGATCCACCCCACTGCGGAATTTCAAATTGCCCCTAACATAGAGTCTCCCATGGAAGCACAACCAGGCCAGATCCCTGAATTTAGGGGGTACTCTGTCCAAATTAATAAGTCTTAACCCTGCCCTCAAAACTGGGCCTGGGCAATCCCTTAAGGCCAGTGGGTCATGAAAGACTTCGCTCAAGACTCGACTCATAAGGACTTTCCTCGGAACCGATCTGAGATCTTCAGCCGACAATCGCCACTGCCGTAGTAACTTCAGGCACGGAGCGACATAGGCTGGTAGCTGACCACGATGACCCCTGAGATTCTTCACTTGGCCACCTTCTTCCCAAAGTCGTAGAAAAGGCCTAAACCAAGATCTAAATATGCCTGCCCATCCAGGAGGTTCCACTGCAAGCATATTACCAATATTAAACTTGAGAAAAAGCAGTGAAAAGAAAAGAACTGGGTTGACCATACCTAAGCCACCCTCCCTCCTGGATAGATAGGTGACATTCCTCTTGATGGGGTTCAGTCTGTTCCCCCACAACATCTGGAAGAACACACTACTGACCCTAGCATAGAAAGACACTGGCAAGATGCAGACAAAGCTGACATACAAGAAGATCGGAATCAGGTAAGTCTTAATCAGATCAACCCTTTCCCTCATAGATAACTTCCATCTCTTCCAGCTGACCACCTTAGTATTGGCAATTTCCAGTCTGCCTTCCCAGTTTTTGAGGCCATAATCGCCAGGTCCAAATTCAATGCCTAAAATCTTAATTCTTTCCTGGGGCACTGGAAAGGTGTCCGGGAGATCAAACCCCTCACCTTCCTTTCCCATCCAGAAAACTTCACTCTTTTCCTGATTGATCTTGGAGCCTGATGCTTCAGAATACCGTGATGTCAGAGAGACCACCTCCTCTGCTTCATCCGCCCCAGTGACAATCACCGACACATCGTCCGCATAGGCAACAACCCTCAAAGGCGGCTCACCCGGAAGCCCCACTGGCACCCCACACAACATGCCGCTCTCTAGCCTCCTGATGAAGGGGTCGATTGCAAACACATAGAGCAGGGGACTCAGGGGACAACCCTGGCGCACCCCGGAGCCAACCTCAAAGGACTGCCCAACCCAACCATTAACAAGAGGAAAGCTCTCTGCCCCCTCATACAAGACTTTTAACCAATCGACAAAACCACCCGGCAGACCGTACTTACTAAGGAGCAACCACAGGTACTCATGGTTGACACGATCAAAAGCCTTTGCCTGATCCAATGTCAGCAAATACTTTCCCCAGCCTGCAGCCCTGCACCGCTCCAAGGCCTCCCGGACAGCTAAAACTGCTGTGAAGGTGCACCTACCCTGGACCGAACAGTGCTGATGGCGAGAAAGCAAAGACTCTGCTACTGACGATAGGCGCCAGAAAATGATCTTTGCCAGTATCTTTCTATCGACATTAAGAAGTCTGATGGGGCGCCAATTCTCAACCATCGAGGGATCTTTACCCTTTGAAAGAAGAATCACAGCTGAGTGCCTCATGGAAGGGGGAAGTACCCCCTCAGCAAGGCAACTGTTAAAAACCTCTACCAAATGTGGGGCCAGAATAGACTTAAAAGCTTTGTAAAACTCAGCCGTCAAGCCATCCGGTCCAGGTGACTTTTTGATGGCAAGCTGTTCAATTGCCCTTATCACCTCTTCAACTGTGATCTCCTCTGTCAAATTCATCAATGGGACATCTTCATCATTTAGACCTGGAGTAGAGTCCAAAAAGCTTTCCATCTTGTCACGGTCAAGCTCTTTCCTCCCAAGAAGGTCAGCATAAAAGGACCTCACGACCTCCAGAATCCCTGACCTGGACTTTGTCAAGGAACCTGTACTGTCCTTAAGGCCAACGACCGTTTTAACAGCTACACCTTGTTTGCAGTTCTGGTAAGGGTCAGGCGAGTGGTACTTCCCATAGTCCCTCTCCAGAACCAAAGAGGCATGCCGGTCATATTGACACTTCCTGAGAAGGAGTTTCACTTCGGAGATTGCCCCAGGATCTCCTCCTCTCGAGACAAGAATATCCAGCTTCCTCCGTAAACGTTGGTAGGTCATGTATTTATTAAACTGCTTTCTATTGGCTAGGCCCCTGAAGAATCCAGCAATCCTCTTTTTGGTCAGCTCCCACCACTCAGCCTTGCTGCTACAAAAGTCCAGGATGGTCACCTGAGCCTGAAAGAATTCCTCAAAGGATTGTCTAACATGTTCTTCCTTGAGTAGAGTCGAATTCAATCTCCAGATGCCCTTGCCCCTCTGAGGGGCGTCTGAAGCATTCAGGACCACAGATAGCATACAGTGATCAGAGAACTCTACTGCCTGCACCACTGGGGGTGAGAAAGCAGAGGTCTCCTTCAAAAAAAACCTATCTATTCTACTCTGACTATTACCTCGATGAAAGGTGAACCCAGTGTCATCCGGGAGGTGCTTAATGTGCACATCCACAAGACCAGCATCCCTAACCATACTATTTAAAAAAACGCTATCATATCCCAGCCTGTCCTTGAAGTCCTTCCTGTCCTTGGGCCTAGTTACTGTATTAAAGTCACCTCCAAAGACCACTTGCCGGGATGTAAAAAGAAATGGCTTGATCCTTGTAAAAAGGCATTTCCTGTCCCACTTTGTGTGCGGTCCATAAACATTAATTAGGCGCAGGTCCTGCCCTCCCACAAGGACGTCTAAGACCATACATCTCCCAATCTCCACCTCAATAACCCGCCGGACAGTTACCATGCCGGTTTTAAACAACACCGCCACACCGCCGTAAGGCTCGGCCGCAAGAGACCAGTAAGATGGACCATACCTCCACTCTCTCTTGGCCATATGAATATCTGCCAAGGAGGTGAGCCTAGTCTCTTGCAAAAATAAAATTTCAGCATCTAATTGGCTGAACAAAAAGAAGGCCATAGAACGAGCTCTTACTGACTTAATGCTGGCGACATTTATTGTCACCACTTTTAACGGAGGGGGAACCGCCATTTGGGTTATTGGGTGGTTTGCTTCTTAGCTCCCCTCTGCTGCTCATCACCAGAAGCCTCTCTCTTTCTTGAGGCCGCCTCAAACTCCATTTCGGAATCAGAACTTCGCTCCGAAGAAGCTCCAGATGAAGAGATATCCCAATTAGAGGACCTATACCGGTTGGAGACAGGCACTGGAGCCTGTTCTGTCCTCACCACCTGCTTCTTCCGCTTCCCAACCTTCCTTCTCTCCTCCAGGTACTGCAGGTCAGCTTCAGAGATGCCCTCATCTATTACTTTTTTCTGTGAAGTCTTTACAGAAGACTTCTTCACAGAGGAAGAAGCAACCTTTTTAGTACCCACTACTACTGCTGGTGGGGGGGGTGCTCCCTTTGAATCAGACTTAGGAGGGGTAGACTCCTGGGGGGTAACTGACTCAGGGGGCACAGACTTGGAAGGTTCTGACACAAGAGGAGAGGGTACAGTAGGCTGGGGGGAGACAGATACAGATACAGAAGGAATACTTACAGACACATGAGGGGTGGCCACAGGAACTGGAGAGGGATCCTGAGCAGGACCAGGGGAGTCGGTCACCGCAGAGGAGGATGGTACACCAGGGGCCTCACCCTCCATCCTGTCCAGCCTTGACATGTCATCAATTACCTCCTTCTCCATATTGTGCCAGGCTTCAGGACATCTGCTGTAGGGGTGGCCAAGGCGCAGGCACAGGTTGCACCTGATCATCTCGGTGCAGTCCTTGGCCATATGACCCTGACCCCGACACACTGAACATATCAAGGCTGAACAGGAGGAACTCAAATGCCCCCTTTCTCCACAGCGGTGACACAGCTTCGGCTGACCAGGGTAAAAAACAGTCATCCTATCCCTCCCTATAAAAGCTGAGGAGGGCAGGTGACGGACAACATTCCCATCCCTGGCCAACCTGACTGTAACTGACCAACCCCCAGTCCAGATGTTACGCTCATCAAGGATTTTATTGGGCTTGGTCAAAACCTCCCCATAGTTCCTTAACCAAACCTCTAGATCCCGGGCAGGGACACTCTCATTAGTGAGGATAATTGTGATTTTTTTTACTGTAGACCTCTGAGAAACTGCAACTGGGGCCAGACCTTCCCATTCAGGTCTTGACCTGCACCGAGCCTCATATCTCTCCCAGGAACAGGTCAAGACCCTCTGGCCTGGTGAAGCTAACTGTATAATCCCGTGTCCCAGCTACATGTATAAAGGCATACAGATCATTTGCCCCAAAACCCATCTCCAAAATCAAATCCACCACTGCACGCCGTGCTGGAGGGATCGCACCACCTTCCCATTTCAGAATAACAACATTACGTCTGGGACCCCCAGCAGAAGCCAGAGATCCAAGACCAGATCCTGGGGTGCTCAAAGTGGAAGCCTGTAGGGGAAAACCCCGCTTGGGAGCAGAGCTACCAGGAGCAGAGCGTACCACCTGAGCAAAGGTAAGTTTATCAGGGCCAAGGCCCCACACTGAAGTCACAGCAGTCTGTACATTGCTATTATTATTCACTGCTTGAACGGAGTTGGTAGGACTGTCCATCACACTTGAACTGGGACCATTGTTCATCACACTGGTGCTGGGATGATTTTTATCAGTCACACAAAACTTCACATTCCCATCAGGAATAATCACAGTTTCTGCTGCAATATCAGCTGTCTCCTGAAGCTGTGCTGTAGAGTCCTCAGCAGCTGTGGGGCAAACAGCTTCAGCCAAAGGGGGGTTAATTGGCTCTGCTGAATTTTGTAGTTCATCTGCAGGAATGTCATTTTTTAAAAGCAAACTTTGCTGTACTGCAGCATCAGCAGGCACAGCATTGCTACAGATAGGACTAGCAGCCTGACTCTCACTGGGTACATTGTCTGTATCAGTCACAGTGTTGAATGGCACAAAAATTGTTTTATCCACAATATGGGACTTGACAGGCTTTACCTTGTCAGGCACATTGTCTGTAATGTCCTCATCATTAAATGCCAGCTGATCCCCCCGCATAGGAGACTCCATTACCTGGATGGCCCTGAGCATGCCTCCTGAGTCCTGGGAAGGCATGGGGCTGCTTACCTCTACCTGAGGGGGCAGGGGGTCAGAACTGGGGGTCTCCTCCTCCACCTCCATCTTTGTCATCCTCGCAAATCTTTTCTCATTACAAAACTTTTCTTTAAATGGCCCATCTCTGCCTTCCATCATGGCCACAATGGTCTCCTGGTGTTCCACCCGAACCTTGGCCAGTTGGATCTCCGGATCCATGGACCCACGTCTCTGGCTATGCAAGCCCTCACGTTGCCTTCTCAGGCGCTTCAGCTCCGCTCTCAGTTTGTAGAGCTTGTCTCTTTCCCTATTCAGGACCTTAATCCCGGCCACCACTCGCTCCCGGATGGCCCCGGAACCTTCATCTTCACCAGGGGCAGAGAGATCACCAACCATGGGTTGTATAGGGGCAGGTATGCTACCTGATGGCCCAGGAGATGGCTGAGAGCTTCCAGCAGGAGAGGCCCTGCTGGCCTCCATGGCTTCCCCAGAAAGGAGCCAGGAGAGCTGGGAGAGAGTTCCTCACCAGTCCCCTCTCACACGGATCACCTGCAGTAGCTCCAGAGAGACAGCCTCCTCCTGACACACCTGTGCTCCAATGATGGGTGGGGCACTATTCCTCCCACTGACACCAATGATGGGACACTATTCCTCCCACTGACACCAATGATGGGGCACTATTCCTCCCACTGACACCAATGATGGGACACTATTCCTCCCACTAATACCAATGATGGGGCACTATTCCTCCCACTAATACCAATGATGGGGCACTATTCCTCCCACTAATACCAATGATGGGGCACTATTCCTCCCACTAATACCAATGATGGGGCACTATTCCTCCTCCTACTGAACACATTTTTTAAATCCCACTGACCACCAAACCTGAGACATTGTTGACGCCCTTTGATGCCGGGGCATTTTCTACACCCGCTGGCCACAGTCCGGCCCTCATTAAGTTTGAAAGGCATAAACTGGCCCTTTGTTTAGGAAGTTTGGAGACCCCTGGTACTGTACAGCAGGGGGAGGCAACCTGAGGGGCCCTCCAGCTGTTTCAGAACTACAAGTCCCATCATGCCTCTGGGAGTAATTGTAACTGCCAGCCTTGCAATGCCTCATGGGAAATGTAGTGCCACAACAGCTGGGGGGCCCCAGGTTGCCTCCCCCCTGCTGTATAGGGAGTCCAGGGCACTTCTTCCAGGAAAACTCCACATTATGGCCACTAGATGGTGCTACGGTTAGTCACATTCATAAAACAATATTTTTTTAAAGTGTATGTATTGCTATTTTTTTTTAGTTTTTTTAGTTTGTAAAAAGTATAAAGTAAAACACGATTAGATTATTTTTAGCTGCCTGTGTCACGCTGGGAGATTCCCCTCAATTCAATGTCCTGGAGACACAGCAAGAAAATTTCCCCAAACTGAGGGAAAGAAACTTCTTAGATCATCACCAGAACACAGCTATTTTCCCTTATTGTCTGTCTCAGGGACATCGGTCACCAGTACAAATAGAGAGGGTCAAACCCCCCCCACCCCCCACTAGGGACAGACAACAATAAAAACCTGCCAGGGGTCTGATCCTTCCACAATCTATCCAGAATTAAAAAGAAAGGTTTTGTCTTTACATACTTGTTCACTTTTCATTGCTAGTAAATTACAGAGCGTCTGATTGAATGTTTTCTTTGCAGATCGGGTACTGGGAAGTGTTCGATGGCTCGCCAATAAGAGGTCTGGAGGGATCCATGTCTGGTGCCATCAATGGAATGGACATAAGTGACAGCGGAAGTCACTTTGTGACAGGTAACATCATTTCCATTGCAGTATACTGTGTGCTGATTGGAGGATCCTTTCTGACCACCGGTCAGTGGCGGCTGGTGCTTAAAATTTTTTGGGGGGCGCAAACAAACTGAAAAATACTCACCCCCCCCCCTCATCAACTGCAGCCACTTGTGCCAGTCAAATGCAGCTCGGCTGTCACTTCACTAACCCCCTCCCCCGCACGTGGCTGGTCCGGCGGCACTTACCGCTCCTCTCCTGGAGTGACGGGGCTCTCCTCCTTGGCGGGAAGCGGCAGCTCGCCTCCTCGGTGGCTCTTCTCCTTGGCGTCTCTGTTCCTCGGCAGCTCTCGTCTCTTCATCGCGGCTCTCGTCTCTTCCTTGGCGGCTCTCGTCTCTTCCTTGGCGGCTCTCGTCTCTTCCTCGGCGGCTCTCTTCCTCGGGTGCTCTCGTCTCTTCCTTGGCGGCTTTCTTCCTCAGCGGCTCTCTTCCATGGCGGCTCTCGTCTCTTCCTCGGCAGCTCTCTTCCTCGGCAGCTCTCGTCTCTTCCTTGGCGGCTTTCTTCCTCAGCGGCTCTCTTCCATGGCGGCTCTCGTCTCTTCCTCAGCGGCTCTCTTCCATGGCGGCTCTCGTCTCTTCCTCTGCGGCTCTCTTCCTTGGCAGCTCTCTTCCTTGGCGGCTCTTGTCTCTTCCTCAGCGGCTCTCTTCCATGGCAGCTCTCGTCTCTTCCTCGGCGGCTCTCTTCCTCAGCGGCTCTCTTCCTCGGCGGCTCTCGTTTCTTCCTTGGCGGCTCTTGTCTCTTCCTCGGCGGCTCTCTTCCTCGGCGGCTCTCTTCCTCGGCGGCTCTCGTCTCTTCCTCGGCAGCTCTCGTCTCCTCCTTGGCGGCTCTCTTCCTCAGCAGCTCTCTTCCTCGGCGGCTCTCGTCTCTTCCTCGGCGGCTCTTTTCCTCGGGGGCTCTCATCTCTTCCTCGGCGGCTCTCGTCTCTTCCATGGCGGCTCTCGTCTCTTCCTCAGCGGCTCTCTTCCATGGCGGCTCTCGTCTCTTCCTCTGCGGCTCTCTTCCTTGGCAGCTCTCTTCCTTGGCGGCTCTTGTCTCTTCCTCAGCGGCTCTCTTCCATGGCAGCTCTCGTCTCTTCCTCGGCGGCTCTCTTCCTCAGCGGCTCTCTTCCTCGGCGGCTCTCGTTTCTTCCTTGGCGGCTCTTGTCTCTTCCTCGGCGGCTCTCTTCCTCGGCGGCTCTCTTCCTCGGCGGCTCTCGTCTCTTCCTCGGCAGCTCTCGTCTCCTCCTTGGCGGCTCTCTTCCTCAGCAGCTCTCTTCCTCGGCGGCTCTCGTCTCTTCCTCGGCGGCTCTCGTCTCTTCCTCGGCGGCTCTCTTCCTCGGCGGCTCTCGTCTCTTCCTCGGCGGCTCTTTTCCTCGGGGGCTCTCATCTCTTCCTCGGCGGCTCTCATCTCTTCCTCGGCGGCTCTCGTCTCTTCCTCGGCGGCTCTCGTCTCTTCCTCGGCGGCTCTCGTCTCTTCCTCGGCGGCTCTTGTCTCTTCCTCGGCGGCTCTCGTCTCTTCCTCAGCGGCTCTCGTCTCTTCCTCGGCGACTCTCTTCCTCGGCAGCTCTCTCCCTCGGCGTGTCTCGTCTCTTCCTCGGCGGGAAGCGCGTCTCCTCTTCCACCAAAGCGTTAGGCATCAAATAGGATCACCTAATACTTTTGCCAATTGGGAGACGAGTCTCACTGACCTGCCTGCTGACTGGCAGGGAGGAACGTTTGTGTGAAAATAGGGAAAATTCATTCGCTATGTCACAGAACAGGGTGGGATCGGGACGCAATGCTCTGTGCTCTGAGCTCACCCTATTTTGAAGCCTATTAGAGCCTCTGGCTCCAATCATGTGCTTCAAAATACACATCCCCCGCCTATCCCTGTAATAGTATTTGATGTGTCCGGCGTCCTGAAAGGGGCTGGGCACATGAATAGGGAGGGCGGCGGAGGTGTCAGGGGGGGGTGGCGCCCGTTGCCCACATTGGACGGGCCGCCACTGACACAATGCAACAGTGTTTATTGGCTCTTAGTCATATCTTATCAGATTTTAGATACAACAGATAAAAAAAAAGGTTTTGGTATAACAGAGCAAAAGAGCCAATAAGAGAAGTTCAATGTTCGGTTTCACATACACTTTAAAGTGATCCTCTACATTCCAGCCAAGGAAGTTGCCATCTTAGCCTCGGTTTGATCTGCAGTTACCATGGCGCTGCACATGTGATCCGTTATGACATCAGCCACTTTTATGGCTTGACAGTTTGGTTGTGAGCACAAGCAACTGTGACAGTTATAATTCATGGCATAATTGTAACAGCTTTGAGAAAAAGTTCAAATCGATGGGTTGAGTTCTGTATGAAGGCCTCGGCATCAGAATGTCCAGTTCTGTCCGTGGCCAATACAAAGTCAGAAGATGGCGTCCCACCACCGCTATGGATTCCCCATCATATAGAATGAAGTGATATTCGGAGGGGGAGGGGAGGGAACCATTATGGTGAAGGCACAAACGTCTGCAGTTAAATCTGGTCATTGGAACCCTCCTAGGTCCAACCAAAACTCATTTATAATACCTGAGTAAAAATCAACCAAAAATCCAAGGACCAGTGACCATGTACGTTAAAATGCTGCCCCCCCCCCCCCCCCAGCCGCTGAAGGACTACAGATCTCAGCATTCCCTGCCAGCCTCCAGTCAGAGCAGAAAATCCTGTTATCTTTTCTTCTTTTCTCTCTTCCAGGTGGGGATGACAAACTGGTGAAAGTTTGGGATTACAACGAGGGCGAGGCGACCCAAGTGGGCATCGGACACAGCGGCAGTATCAGCCGGATAAAGATCTGCCCCCTCTCCAAATACATCATCAGCGTCAGCAATGACGGGGCAATTCTGCGCTGGAAATACCCCTATCCCGTCTAGACGGCCCTCAGACGATATCTCATTGTTTAACATGGTGGACCTTCAAAAAGACGTCATTATTTTTACAAAGATTAAGGTGTAACTCCGAGCAAAATAAAAAGGATGTATATGATGGATTCTATCAGTAGCATCAACATGGCGGATTTTGTTTTCCCGAGTCCCCCTGTAAGATTGTTTTATTATCTGTTGATCCTGCCCAGGGCCGGAATAAGGGGTGGGCAGAAAAAGGAGCGATCCTGACCAGGACCAGGACATGGGATGAGCAGAAGGATAGATCTTGCCCAGGGCCGGGATAAGGGGGGGCAAAAGGAACGATCCTGCCCAGGGCCGGGATAAGGGGGGGCAAATAAGAACAATCCTGCCCAGGGCCTGGGACAAGGGGTGGGCAGAATGAGTGATTCTCCCCAGGGCTGGGACAAGGGGTGGGCAGAATGAGTGATTCTCCCCAGGGCTGGGACAAGGGGTGGGCAGAAGGGGCGATCCTCCACAGGGCCGGAATGAGGGGGGTGGGCAGAAGGGGCGATCCTGGCCAGGACAACGGGTGAGCAGAAGCAACAATCCTGCCCATGGCCAGGACAACGGGTGAGCAGAAGCAACAATCCTGCCCATGGCCAGGACAACGGGTGAGCAGAAGCAACAATCCTGCCCATGGCCAGGGCAAGGGGTGGGCAGAAGGAGCAATCCTCCCCAGGGCCAGAATAGGGGGTGGGCAGAAGGGGCGATCCTGCCCTGGGCTGGGACAAGGGGTGGGCAGAAGGAACAATCCTGTCCTGGGCCGGGATAAGGGGTGGGCAGAAGGGGCGATCCTGCCCTGGGCCAGGACAACAGGTGAGCAGAAGCAACAATCATGCCCAGGGCATGGACAAGGGGTGGGCAGAAGGAGCGATCCTGCCCAGGACCAGGACATAGGGTGGGCAGAAGGAGCGATCCTCCCCAGGGCTGGAATAAGGGGTGGGCAGAAGGGGCGATCCTGCCCTGGGCCGGGACAACAGGTGAGCAGAAGCAACAATCATGCCCAGGGCCGGGACAAGGGGTGGGCAGAAGGAGCGATCCTCCCCAGGGCTGGAATAAGGGGTGGGCAGAAGGAACGATCCTGCCCTTGGCCGGGACAAGGGGTGGGCAGAAGGAATAATCCTGCCCAGGGCCAGGACAAGGGGTGGGCAGAAGAAGCGTTCCTCCACAGGGCCGGAATGAGGGGGGTGGGCAGAAGGGGTGATCCTGCCCAGGGCCAGGACAACGGGTGAGCAGAAGCAACAATTATGCCCACGGCATGGACAAGGGGTGGGCAGAAGGAGCGATCCTCCCCAGGGCCAGAATAAGGGGTGGGCAGAAGGGGCGATCCTGCCCTCGGCCCGGGACAAGGGGTGGGCAGAAGCAACGATCCAGCCTAGGGCTGGGACAAGGGGTGGGCAGAATGGGCAGCTTCCCTGGGCACAGCGTATATTGTAGGGATGGGGACACTGCAAGTTCGTTCTACTATAAGGCTGACAGGAGTAGTAACAACGGCATCACTACTTCTGTTAGCCCGGGACTGGGAGAGGAGGAGAGAGCGCAGGCTGTGAGGTGCAGGCTGTGCTCTCTCTCCCCCTCTTCCTCATGAATGGGGGGGGGGGGTAAAATTTGGCATCTTTGCCCTGGGCACTGGATGATCTTGTTCCGGCACTGATCCTGCCAGTAGGGTCATTAGTCCTTATTTTTCCAGCCACTTTCTATAAGAGGGTGACAACGCTGTTCATTCTGCATTAACACCACAGCAGTGTTGTCACCCTGTAGACAGGCCAGTTCTAGATGAACATTATTACTATTACAAGTATTTACAGAGCACCAACCATTTATGCCGTGCTTTACATATTGTACAGTCCCATCAGTCCCTGTCTTCAAGGAGCTTACAATCTAAGGCCCCTCCCCCACATGCTTACATTTACTGGGGCCAATTTAGACAGGAGACAGTTAACCTCCCAGCATGGATTATGGGAGGAAAACTAAAGCAAGCCTTAGATAGATGATGCAATTTTCTTTCCTGCAACCTGCAGTCAGTGTTGATGGGGAAATCAACACTTGGGGGGGTGAGGAGCCTTCCCTGCCAGCACAACACAATGATCACTGCTGGCAGCTATGGCCACCGGCAGTAATCACAAAGGAAATCCATCAGGCTGGTTGTACTTAAGTCAATCGATTGATCAACTTCTCTACAACCAGCCTGACCATAAATGGATCGAATCTCGGCCGGTTCCTGCTGAACTGTGAGATTCGATCCATCTATGGCCGGTTTTACTGTTATAAGCACCCCCTGCAGTGTTATATGGTTTGTCCCAACCGCCGCAACTGCCGTCTTTGCTGGACAGCTTGGCCTGGCTGCAGGAAGTGAACAAATACCAGATCTACTGGCAGGATCAACGGGTAATAAAACCAACGTTATAAGGAGGACTCAGAAAAGGAAAAACAGACTGTGAATGACAGGCGGCATCCTGTGCGTCATTATTGAGTTTGCACTTATAGTAGTTCCAGTTTAAACAAACGCAGCTTTAAAAATTACAATTCCGTTACTTATCATTAGTGCCTCCAGTTGCGTCCAATCCCATGCAGCATTTCAAGAAGACTCCTCAGCACCCAGTGCTTCCGGGTGTGTCGGATGCCCTGCGTCTCATCGCTGCCCCTAGTGGCTCCTCCTCCTTCCAGCTCTCACATCCCTAGTGCATCCCTGAGGTCAATAGTCACACTATGATGTAACAGCTTAGGGGGAGGGGAACCACAACAGCCAATGGGGAGACGTAGGCATCCGACACACCCGGAAGTGTTGAGTGCTGGAGATTCTCACCTGAAATGTTCATTAATATTGTTTTATTATTGTCATGATAACTACGATTATTCGTTATGATGAAGCTAAAAACCCAGGAAGTCATCACAGCACAGGGATGGGGGGGCCCTCATAATGAGCACAGCACAGGGATGGTGGGAGCCCCTCATAATGAGCACAGGGATGGGGGGAGCCCCTCATAATGAGCACAGCACAGGGATGGGGGGAGCCCCTCATAATGAGCACAGGGATGTGGGGAGCCCCTCATAATGAGCACAGCACAGGGATGGGGGGAACCCCTCATAATGAGCACAGCACAGGGATGGGGGGAACCCCTCATAATGAGCACAGCACAGGGATGGTGGGGGCCCCTCATAATGAGCACAGCACAGGGATGGGGGGAACCCCTCATAATGAGCACAGCACAGGGATGGTGGGGGCCCCTTATAATGAGCACAGCACAGGGATGGGGGGAACCCCTCATAATGAGCACAGCACAGGGATGGGGGGAACCCCTCATAATGAGCACAGCACAGGGATGGGGGGAACCCCTCATAATGAGCACAGCACAGGGATGGTGGGGGCCCCTTATAATGAGCACAGCACAGGGATGGGGGGAACCCCTCATAATGAGCACAGCACAGGGATGGTGGGAGCCCCTCATAATGAGCACAGCACAGGGATGGGGGGAGCCCCTCATAATGAGCACAGCACAGGGATGGTGGGAGCCCCTCATAATGAGCACAGCACAGGGATGGGGGGAGCCCCTCATAATGAGCACAGCACAGGGATGGTGGGAGCCCCTCATAATGAGCACAGCACAGGGATGGTGGGAGCCCCTCATAATGAGCACAGCACAGGGATGGTGGGAGCCCCTCATAATGAGCACAGGGATGGTGGGAGCCCCTCATAATGAGCACAGGGATGGCGGGAGCCCCTCATAATGAGCACAGCACAGGGATGGTGGGGGCCCCTCATAATGAGCACAGCACAGGGATGGTGGAGCCCCTCATAATGAGCACAGCACAGGGATGGGGGGAGCCCCTCATAATGAGCACAGCACAGGTGGCAACATATCACCTTCCAGCTGCCTTGTGAAAAGCGATCCACTGTGATCGCTTTTCAGAGGGGAAGCAAGTCCTGCCACCTGTCTGAGCGAGGGTCGGATTGCACTGGATTAATGCCCAGCTCTGATCTATGAACCGCCCCATCTAAGGGTCAGATAACCCAGAAGGGCAGATTCTGATTAAAGGGGAAGTCCCCCGTTATCTCCTTATTTCGCTCCTCCTGTTGCATTCTCCCCTACAGAAAATAATAATATTATAAATCCAACAGGAGGAGCGGGGTCCCCTCATAATGCGGAGATTTCATTACCGGAGAATCTGAAAAAAAACACGAGAAGCAATTATTTATTATTTTCTGCAACGTCCACCAAACTCTGAAATCCTGTCTGTCTCTAAATATAATCTATACAAGTCGAACGTTCTGAGAGATGACCGCACTGCGCCATTCTGACCGCACGGGGTGTCCGGACTTTGTATCAAGGCTTTGCTGTCGGCCCAAACTGCACATCTTTACATCACATCCCCCCCTCCCCCGCTAGGAACATGTCACCAGAACGTTCTCCAGTGTGACGGTCTGCAGAGGATCGTTTATTGTTTCCTGAGGCATTTGCCGATTGTTTTACTGTTAAATAAATATTTTCTCCTTTGTTATATATTTGATGATCTTTTATTCCTGGAATACTACAAAATGATTTTTTGCTTCTGCTGTAATAAGCTCTCCTAGTGCTAGAGGGTGAAATTGCCTTCCATTTGACTGCCACAAGAGGGCGGTATCACCATACAGGAGATAGTGAGAAGATTCCTGTCCTTCCTCCCCCTTCTGTCCTCCTCTGTCATCCATTTCACCCAATCAGTCGCTCTACGTCTTTCCGTTCCCTTTTTGCCCCTCTTTTTTCTCTCATACCTGACCCTCTTTTTATATCTTTTTTCTCTCTTGTAACCTCCCAAAAAATCTGTGAACTGCAGTGAGATGACAAGTGTGTCCCAATGAGGGCAAGAGAATTTCTTTTTTTTTTTCCCACTATCTTGCACATGATTAGATGTTTTCTCTTGACTTCACACTTTAGAAAATCAATTTAAAGATCCTCTCCTCTCTCCCTCTTTTCTCTCACCTTTTCCTCTTTCCTCTCCCTCTCTCATTTTCCTTTTTCCTTTCCTCTCCTCTCCCCCTCTACCCCTCTACTCTCTCCCCCTCTCCCCTCCCCCTTTCCCTCTCTGCCCTCTCGCCCCTCTCTCCTCTCCCCTCCTCTCCCCTTCTCTCCCCTCTCTCCTCTCCCCTCTCTCCTCTCCCCTCTCTCCCCTTTTCCCTTCTCTCCTCTCCCCTCTCCTCTCTCTCCCCATTTCCCCTCTCTCCTCTCCTCTCCTCTCCTCTCTCTCCCCTTCTCTCCTCTCCCTCTCTCCTCTCTCCCTCCCTCTCCCCTCTCCACCTCTCCACTCTCTCCTCTCTTCCACTCTCTCCTCCTCTCCCCCTCTCCTCTCCCCCTCTCTCCTCTCTCCTCTCCCCCTCTCTCCCCTCTCCCCCTCTCCCCTCTCCCCCTCTCCCCTCCTCTCCCCCTCTCTCCCCATTTCCCCTCTCTCCTCTCCCCTCTCCTCTCTCTCCCCTTCCCTCCTCTCCCTCTCTCCTCTCTCCCCCCTCTCCCCTCTCGCCCTCTCTCCCCCTCCTCCTCTCTCCTCTCCCCCTCTCTCCTCTCCCCCTCTCTCCCCTCTCCCCCTCCTCTCTCTCCCCCTCTCCTCTCCTTTCCCTCTCTCTCTATTTTCTTCTCCTTCTCTCTCCCATCTCCCTTTTTCTAAACAAAGGGCCAGCACTGTGGCCATTTGGAGTAGAAAAGGTTCCAGCGGCAGTCGGAAAAAACATTGCCCCATCATTGGTATCAGTGGGAGGAATAGTGCCCCATCATTGGTATCAGTGGGAGGAATAGTGCCCCATCATTGCTGTCACTGGGAGGAACAGTGCCCCATCATTGGTGTCAGTAGGAGGAATAGTGCCCCATCATTGGTGTCAGTGGGAGGAATAGTGCCCCATCATTGGTATCAGTGGGAGGAATAGTGCCCCATCATTGGTATCAGTGGGAGGAATAGTGTTCCATCATTGGTGTCAGTGGATGAAATAGTGCCCCATCATTGGTGTCAGTGGATGAAATAGTGCCCCATCATTGGTGTCAGTGGATGAAATAGTGCCCCCAGGCCGCAGTTTTGCGATCACTGGTATAACCAAACACTTTCAAGGGTAAATTACACGGAGCAACGGAGAGCAAATACATAAGAGAAGTTCATTGTTGGGGTTTACGCTTTAAACTCAAGAACAGCAATGTACATGGATGACTATATAATGAAATACAGAAGATAATGAATAGCTGGGATGAAAGAATAAAAAAAAAAGTTTCAAAAAAAAGAGAAACTGCAGCAAAATTTGAATTTCACAGCAGAAGTGCATTATGGAATCTCACCACTAGATGGCATCTGATTCAATCAGCCTTTACATGCCTTACATCGCCTGACATTCATTAGCATTATTAACAACCTGAACCTATTACTAAAGACAACAATGGTGATTAATGACTGATGAAGAGATTAGACGATCAAACAACTTCTATATAGTTTCTGCCACACCCCTGAGCTGACTGTATGTTTGATGTATAATGCCTTTTAGTTAGGTCAATCTGTATGCATTCACTATGATGTCATAACATATCACCATATTTAATCATGACAAATATTTTTATTACTTCCTAATATAACATCTGATATGGGTGAGGTGCAGCGAGCTTTGTACCATACACACAGCCAGCAAGAATGAATCAACAATCGTTTTCTGCGAAGGTTTACTCTCCTCTCCTGAAATACTCTGCACTGCTGGAGGACTCTGCTCCTTCCTCTATAACTCTCCTCTCCTGAAATACTCTGCTGGAGGACTCTGCTCCTTCCTCTATAACTCTCCTCTCCTGAAATACTCTGCACTGCTGGAGGACTCCTCTCCTTCCTCTATAACTCTCCTCTCCTGAAATACTCTGCACTGCTGGAGGACTCTGCTCCTTCCTCTATAACTCTCCTCTCCTGAAATACTCTGCTCTGCTGGAGGACTCTGCTCCTTCCTCTATAACTCTCCTCTCCTGAAATACTCTGCTCTGCTGGAGGACTCTGCTCCTTCCTCTATAACTCTCCTCTCCTGAAATACTCTGCACTGCTGGAGGACTCTGCTCCTTCCTCTATAACTCTCCTCTCCTGAAATACTCTGCTCTGCTGGAGGACTCTGCTCCTCCCTCTATAACTCTCCTCTCCTGAAATACTCTGCACTGCTGGAGGACTCTGCTCCTTCCTCTATAACTCTCCTCTCCTGAAATACTCTGCACTGCTGGAGGACCCTGCTCCTTCCTCTATAACTCTCCTCTCCTGAAATACTCTGCACTGCTGGAGGACTCTGCTCCTTCCTCTATAACTCTCCTCTCCTGAAATACTCTGCTGGAGGACTCTGCTCCTTCCTCTATAACTCTCCTCTCCTGAAATACTCTGCACTGCTGGAGGACTCTGCTCCTTCCTCTATAACTCTCCTCTCCTGAAATACTCTGCACTGCTGGAGGACTCTGCTCCTTCCTCTATAACTCTCCTCTCCTGAAATACTCTGCACTGCTGGAGGACTCTGCTCCTTCCTCTATAACTCTCCTCTCCTAAAATACTCTGCACTGCTGGAGGACCCTGCTCCTTCCTCTATAACTCTCCTCTCCTGAAATACTCTGCTGGAGGACTCTGCTCCTTCCTCTATAACTCTCCTCTCCTGAAATACTCTGCACTGCTGGAGGACTCTGCTCCTTCCTCTATAACTCTCCTCTCCTGAAATACTCTGCACTGCTGGAGGACTCTGCTCCTTCCTCTATAACTCTCCTCTCCTAAAATACTCTGCACTGCTGGAGGACTCTGCTCCTCCCTCTATAACTCTCCTCTCCTGAAATACTCTGCTGGAGGACTCTGCTCCTTCCTCTATAACTCTCCTCTCCTGATATACTCTGCACTGCTGGAGGACTCTGCTCCTTCCTCTATAACTCTCCTCTCCTGAAATACTCTGCACTTCTGGAGGACTCTGCTCCTTCCTCTATAACTCTCCTCTCCTGAAATACTCTGCACTTCTGGAGGACTCTGCTCCTTCCTCTATAACTCTCCTCTCCTGAAATACTCTGCTCTGCTGGAGGACTCTGCTCCTTCCTCTATAACTCTCCTCTCCTGAAATACTCTGCTGGAGGACTCTGCTCCTTCCTCTATAACTCTCCTCTCCTGAAATACTCTGCACTGCTGGAGGACTCTGCTCCTTCCTCTATAACTCTCCTCTCCTAAAATACTCTGCACTGCTGGAGGACTCTGCTCCTCCCTCTATAACTCTCCTCTCCTGAAATACTCTGCTGGAGGACTCTGCTCCTTCCTCTATAACTCTCCTCTCCTGATATACTCTGCACTGCTGGAGGACTCTGCTCCTTCCTCTATAACTCTCCTCTCCTGAAATACTCTGCACTTCTGGAGGACTCTGCTCCTTCCTCTATAACTCTCCTCTCCTGAAATACTCTGCACTTCTGGAGGACTCTGCTCCTTCCTCTATAACTCTCCTCTCCTGAAATACTCGGCACACACAACATCAGGAAGCCAGTGCAGAGCAATGATGTGCAGGCGAAGTTGAAGTGCATGTAGACGGGAAGTGGCTGAAAGAGGCTGCAGGAGATCAGCAGCATTGAGATGGGAAAATAATGTAATAAATGTGAGGAGGATTCTCAGGAGGAATAAACTTATCGGTTGTTGTTGAGGGGAGAAGATCGGGCAGAGGAGACGTTGGCAGCCCAGGTGGGACGGGCAGGAACTTCTCCTGTAAGGGTTTCCTATCCATTGGTGGAGATTTCCTGGTGATGTCACCGGCTGACCTCGGGATCGGGGGAAACGATTGTTTTTGCAGGATCTGGATAACAATGGGCCATTGTACGGGATTAGTGGCCGCGGAGATAAGAGGTTTAACCGGCAATTCAAAGAGTAATAGATCTGAGTTATTAAAGGGTCCAGCCATGCTCAGACCAGCCAATGGGATTCATCCGATCATGTATAGAGACCGGGGATTGGCTGCTGGGTGTATATTAGGGAAGGTGGTTGGACAGGTTGAGCCTGATCTCACTAAACCCCCCCCCAACCCCCCCCCGTCCACCCCCCCCCCTCCACCCATGTCCCCCCCCCCCCCCCGTCCACCAGCTTCTCCAGCAACATGAATTATCTGGTTGGCCTGGTGTTCATGTTTATGGCCAAACACTAAGCGCCACGGCGTATCCTCAACCAACAGTGTCCAAACTGCGGCCCTGGGGCCGGATGTGGCCCTTCGCTTGCTTTTAACCCGGCCCCTTGGAGCACTACTTCATTCACTGACACCAACGAAGGGGCGCAATTCCCCCCAATGACCCTGCGCACATTGGGGGAGGGGGGGGCACACAATGCCCACAAATCCAATGAACCAAAGGGGGGGGGGCAGGGACAGCCTGGCTGGGGAGGAAAGGTCTAGATCGGGGGTCTCCAAACTTTCCACACAAGGGGCCAGTTTACTGTCCTTCAGACTTTAGGGGGGCCGGACCGTGGCCATCGGGAGTAGAAAATGTCGTTGGTGTCTTTGGACCCCATTGTTGCTGACATTGGTAGAAATAGTGCCCCATCATTGGTAGAACTAGTGCCCCATTATTGGTGTCATTGGTAGAAATAGTGCCCCATCATTGGTAGAAATAGTGCCCCATCTTTGATAGGAATAGTGCCCCATCATTGGTGTCATTGGACCCCATTGTTAGTGTCATTGGTATAAATAGTGCCCCGTCATTGATAGGAATAGTGCCCAATCATTGGTGTCAGTGGGGCCCATCGTTTGGGGTCATTGGGAGGAATCGTGCCCCATTGTTGGTATCAGTGAATGAAATAAATACCCCAAGGTCTGGTAAAAGCAAAAGGGACGCATCTGGCTCCCGGGACGTAGTTTGCAGACCACTGGTCTAGATGATGCTGGACGTCCTCCAGGAAATGAGGCGGGGCTCTTATCTGACTTGCTGCAGCTTCTAATGCACATTGTGAGAAGCTCACAGTGTGCGGTGCGTTTTGACAGGCCCTGCATGCTGCAACTTTGGTGCGGTTTTGAAAACCAAAAAAAGGCAGCTTCCCATTGAAATGAATGTAAATCGCGGCAAAAACTCCCCTGCGTTTTGTGTTTTTGTTACATTTTTTGTCCATTTTCACAGGCGCTGGCGGCCCAAAAACGCACGTTGGAAACGGATCTAAAAACGCAGCAAAATCGAGTTCTTACCGCGATTTTGCTACAGAGCCGTGCGAAAGGGGCCTAAGGCTCCATTCACAGCCGATCGCAGGCGGGATCGCCGCCATTTCAAATCGCTGCAAAGCCCAGACGCGTTTGCGATGCCATTACTTCTTAACGGCACCCCAATCGCGCCGCGATCGTCCCGCGGTAAATCGCGCTGCCATCGCAATGCTTGTCGCTCAAAATTAGAAACCAGAGCTTATTTTGGGCGACAGCGTCATGGGCTGCGATTTGCCGCAATTGCAGCGCAAGTTAGCGATTGGGGTTACCATTAGAAGTAGTGACATCGTAAACCCGTTCCTGTGTTTTGCAGCGATTCAAAAATCGCTGGGGGGGCGGAATTGTGGTGACTCCGCCCCCTGCGATCAGGTTGTGAATGGAGCCTCAGCAATTGCAGGACTGAAGGGAAAGCCGGGGTCACCTGTTGTTCTGCCCCCCAGGGGACGCTGGTGTGCCTGTTGCTCTGCCCCCCAGGGGGCGCTGGTGTGCCTGTTGTTCTGCCCCCCAGGGGGCACCGTTGTGCCTGTTGCTCTGCCCCCCCGGGGGTGCCTGTGTGCCTGTTGCTCTGCCCCCATAGGGGGCGCCGGTGTGCTTGTTGTTCTGCCCCCCAGGGGGCACCGGTGTGCTTGTTGTTCTGCCCCCGGGGGCGCCGGTGTGCTTGTTGTTCTGCCCCCCAGGGGGCACCGGTGTGCTTGTTGTTCTGCCCCCCAGGGGACGCTGGTGTGCCTGTTGTTCTGCCCCCGGGGGCGCCGGTGGGCCTGTTGTTCTGCCCCCCAGGGGGCGCCGGTGTGCCTGTTGTTCTGCCCCCCAGGGGGCGCCGGTGTGCCTGTTGCTCTGCCCCCCAGGGGGCACCGGTGTGCCTGTTGCTCTGCCCCCCAGGGGGCACCGGTGTGCCTGTTGCTCTGCCCCCCAGGGGGCACCGGTGTGCCCGTTGTTCTGCTCTCCAGGGGGCGCCGGTGTGCCTGTTGCTCTGCCCCCCCAGGGGGCGCCGGTGTGCCCGTTGTTCTGCTCTCCAGGGGGCGCCGGTGTGCCTGTTGCTCTGCCCCCAGGGGGCGCCGGTGTGCCTGTTGCTCTGCCCCCCAGAGGGCGCCGGTGTGCCTGTTGCTCTGCCCCCCAGGGGGCGCCGGTTTGCCTGTTGTTCTGCCCCCCAGGGGGCGCCGGTGTGCCTGTTGTTCTGCCCTCCAGGGGGCGCCGGTGTGCCTGTTGCTCTGCCTCCCGGGGTGCGCCGGTGTGCCTGTTGCTCTGCCCCCCGGGGGGCGCCGGTGTGCCTGTTGCTCTGCCCCCCAGGGGGCGCCGGTTTGCCTGTTGTTCTGCCCCCCAGGGGGCGCCGGTGTGCCTGTTGCTCTGCCCCTCAGGGGGCACCGGTGTGCCTGTTGTTCTGCCCCCCAGGGGGCGCCGGTGTGCCTGTTGCTCTGCCCCCCAGGGGGCACCGGTGTGCCCGTTCAGTAATTGCCCTCAGCTGTTCCTAACACAGCCTCCGGCAGTCTAATTATAATGTAGAACGCTGAACAAACTGTTGGCACTTAGAAATCCTCTATTATAATATTTGCTTCCATTGGTGTAGAATCTGCGGTTGGGAAAAGCCGCTGTCACTCAGGGATCTGCTCTGCCTGTCTGTCCAGCTCTGACCCCCCCCTTTCCCCCCCCCCCAGGCAGGCTGATTAGTAAGCTGATCCTATGAGTGACACATTGCATGAGGAATGTGTCAGCTGCAGTACCCAACACTCACCAGCAGAGGACCCCCTCCCACCCTCTCCGCCTTCCCCACCACCACCCAGCTGCACAGACCTGTCTGTGTCTCTCCCCCTTGTCTTCTTTGAAAGTAAAGCTAATAAGATTCATAGACAGGAGGTGGAGCTGAGCACAGGAGGATCTCACTCTCCCCCAGCAGCCGGCACAACTGACACTGCTGAGCCCAGAAAAAGGGGGCCATGGCTCGCTCACCTTCCCCCTTCCAGGTAGGGCTCTTCCCGCAACCTTTGGGATAAAGCCAAGGCTCCTGGCTGCCATGGGGAGGCTGGAATTTTAAAGGAGGAAGCTCGGTTGCCAAGTCCTGCTTTCCTTCCTGGTCTGAAGCAAGATAAGGATAGAAGAAGAGCAGCAGGTAGCAGAGACAGGTGGAAGCCATGGAGGAGACCAAAGCCACCAAAGACAAGAGCCAAGGGTCCAAGAAACTGTTCCGGAGCCGCTCCTTGAAGTCGGTGGGGAATTTCATGCAAAGGATCCTGAGAACTTTGAGCAGTTTGTCCCACCTGGGAGATGGCGAGAGGGGCCCCCCGGACCTGGGGGACGATGACGGGGGCTTCAGGCGGGAGGACCACCCCGGAGAACTCGGCAGAGGGGTCCCTCAAGAGGAGACCAGGGTGGTGCAAGGAGGGGACAGCAACAATAACCTGGGCAAGGGTCAGGGGCCACCCCGGGGCCAGGAGATGCCCAACTGGAGCTCAGAGGACAAGGTGCCCGGGGTGCTTGGGCTGAAGAACCACGGGAACACCTGCTTCATGAACGCCGTGGTCCAGTGCTTGAGCAATACGGATCTCCTGGCGGAGTACCTGGGGATGGAGCAGTACCGGACGGAGCTGGGCAGAGCGAAGGTCAATGGGTTGGTGCAGAAGGACTCGGCGGTGGAAGCGCCAGCTAACGGGGGCAGAGGGGAAGTCACCGAGAGGCTGGCCTCTCTGGTCAGGGCTCTGTGGACCCTGGAGTACACCCCTCAGCTATCAGTGGAGTTTAAGGTGAGCGACTTCTTTAATTGTAACTCGTTGCACGCTTGAAGTGCTGGTATGCCCAGCCTTAGGCAAAACATGGGCACTACAAAACCCAGCATACAGGGCCGGATCTAACCTGCCTGATGTGGGGGTGCAGGAAAAAAAAAAATGTCAGTGGACAGAAGATGGGAGGTCAGTAGGCCAGAGGGTACCATCAGCAGTTTGTAGGACAGTGTATAGGATCAGCAGGACACGGGTCAGCAGGGAAGAGGGTACCATCAGCAGTTTGTTGGGCAGTGTAGAGGATCAGCAGGACAGGAGTCAGCAGGGAAGAGGGTACCATCAGCAGTTGGTTGGGCAGTGTAGAGGATCAGCAGGACGGGGGTCAGCAGGGCAGTACATGGGGTCAGCAGGGCAGAGGGAACCATCAGCAGTTTGTAGGACAGTGTATGGGGTCAGCAGGGCTGAGGGAAGCATCAGCAGCTTGTAGGGCAGAGGACAGGGGTCAGAAGGGCAGAGTACAGGGGTCACAAATGCAATGAACGGGGTCCGCAGAATGGAGCACAGGGGTCAACAGGGCAGTGTAAAGGGCTCCTCGGTGTGGAGGACAGACAGGGGTCTTCAGGGCAGTGTACAGGGGTCTGCTGGGAGAAGGACAGGGGTCATTGTGGTAGGTCAGAGGTCACGGGTCAATGCTGGGAGGGCATTCAGCAGAGCTCCTTTGGCTTTTGGGGAGGGGTGAAATTTAAATCTGCACACCCCTAGATCCGGCTGTGCCAGCATGCCCTGCCAGTACAAGCAGTCAACTTTTGAATCTTCAGTTGGTGTTGAACTACAAGTGCCAGCATGCATGATTTGCACCCCACCTGTGTTCCTCCAGGTTGGAGGGAACTCCAAAGGCCACCGTGCCTCACCAATGTAAAACCCTTGGGTTCCAAGGCAGATGAGCTACAGATCTCAACAGGCTTTGGAAATGCTGAGGCTTGTAGTTCCACGACTGGTAATGGCTTTTGCCAACAGGGCCTGTTGGGTCTTCTAGTCCTCCTTCTGCTGGTGGCCCCCAGTACTTTACCATCAGAGCATACTGGGTCAGTTAGTTCCACTACAGGTAGCAATGTCTTCTAACAACCAGACCTGATGGGTCTTGTAGTTCTTCTGCTGCTGGTGGCCCCAAGTACTTCAAAAGCAGGGACCATAGCTAATGATTCTTGCCATCAGGGCCTGCTGCTTCTTATAGTCCCCCTGCTGCTGGTGGCCCCTAGTACTTTACCAGCAGAACATACTCTGTTGTTTAGTTCCATCACAAGTAACTCTGTTATCCATTGTCTAATAGGACTTGCTGGGTCTTGGATTTGTTCTGCTATATGGTGGCCCCAAGTACTTGACAAGCAGGGAATTCTAGTGCTATTAGTTCCACCATAGGTAATGTTTCCACCAACGGGGGGCATGTTGTTTCTTATAGTCCCCCTGCTGCTAGTGCTTTACCAGCAGAATACACTGGGCTGTTTAGTTCCATCACAGGTAACATTTTTGTCTAATAGGACTTGCTGGGTCTTGTAGTTCTTCTACTGATGGTGGGGCTATATACTTTACAAGTTGGGAATACTAGATCATCAAGTTCCACCAAACGTAATGCCAGCTGCCAACAGGAACTGCTGGGTCTTATAGTCCCCATGCTGCTTTTGGTCCCTGGTATTTTACCAGCAGAGTATACTTGGTCAGTTAGTAGCATTGTCTTCTGAATGGGTCTGCTGGATCTTGCAGTTCTTCTGTTGTCAGTGGTTACAAGTACTGTGATGGAACTAAACAACCCAGTGTGTTCTGCTGGTAAAGTACTGGGAGCCACCAGCAGCAGGGGGACTTTAAGAACCAGCAGGCCCTGATGGCAAGAATCATTCCCTATGGTGGGACTAAATGACCCAGTTGTTGCTTTTGAAGTACTTGGGGCCACCAGCAGCAGAAGAACTACAAGATCCATCAGGTCTGGTTGTTAGAAGACATTGCTACCTGTAGTGGGACTAACTGACCCAGTATGCTCTGATGGTAAATTACTGGGGGCCACCAGCAGCAAGAGGACTAGGACTAGAGCAGGAGACTCGCAGTCTCCACTCTAATTCATCCCAAAGGTGTTCTATGGGGTTGAGGTCAGGACAGTCAAGTTCCTCCACCCCAAACTCACTCATTCATGTCTTTATGGACCTTGCTTTGTGCACTGCTGGGCAGTCATGTTGCAACAGGAAGGGGCCGTCCCCAAACTGTTCCCACAAATGGGATGGGGACATGAAATTGTCCAAAATGTCTTGGTATGCTGACACCTTAAGAGTTCCCTTCCCTGGAACTAAGGGGCCAAGCCCAACCCCCTGAAAACAAACCCCCCCCCCACCGCCATAATCCCCCCTCAACCAAATGATTTGGACCAGTGCACAAAGCAAGGTCCATAAAGACATGGATGAGCGAGTTTGGGGTGGAGGAACTTGACTGGCCTGCACAGAGTCCTGACCTCAACCCGATAGAACACCTTTGGGATGAATTAGAGTGGAGACTGCGATCCAGGCCTTCTCGTCCAACATCAGTGCCTGACCTCACAAATGCTCTTCTGGAAGAATGGTCAAACATTCCCATAGACACCCTCCTAAACCTTGTGGACGGCCTTCCCAGAAGAGGTGAAGCTGTTATAGCTGCAAAGGGCGGAGCCAACTCAATATTGAACCCTACGGACTAAGACTGGGATGTCATTAAAGTTCATGTAAAGGCAGGTGTCCCAATACTTGTGGTGATCTCTTCTCCCTGGTGGTGAGATGTGATAAGTAGGTGAACGCCTCCACCTGTGTGAATGTGGCTGTGTACACAGAGCGGTGACACCATGGAGTGACAATGTGATGAAGTCACTGTATAGATTTCACAATCCGGATTCTTGTTTGTATTGGACGCGGATCTTCTCCACCCCGAACTGTACAACAATTATTCCGCCAGAAAGAGCCAATCAGGTTCTTCTGTTCTCGGTGTTCGGGGAGAAGCTTCACTATGAAGTAAAATCGCCGCCGTTGCTAAAAGTAGAACATGCCGCATTTTTCCTGCACTAGACTGCACTGGAACGCTGTAAAACGCATCAAAAATGCACCGGAAAACATTTCTCCTTATTTACGGTTAAGAAAAAAGAAGGGGGAAAAAAAAGCACTGGATAGCATCAAAATCGCATCAAAAAACGCGCATGCAAAAAAGCACCTGGAACGCATCCGGACAGCGCTTCTATGGTGTGAACTGGCCCTTAGGGGGTAAAATAGTGCCCCATTGTCGGTGTCAGTGGGAGGAATAGTGCCCCATCATTGGTGTCAGTGGGAGGAATAGTGCCCCATCATTGGTGTCAGTGGGAGGAATAGTGCCCCATCATTGGTGTCAGTGGGAGGAATAGTGTCCCATCATTGGTGTCAGTGGGAGGAATAGTGCCCCATCATTTGTATCAGTGAGAGGAATAGTGCCCCATCATTGGTATCAGCGGGAGGAATAGTGTCCCATCATTGGTGTCAGTGGGAGGAATAGTGCCCCATTATTGGTGTCAGTGGGTGTATTAGTGCCCCAAGGTCCAGATAAAGGCCAGCAAAGGCCGCAGTTTGGAGCCCCCGGCACACTCAGTATATATACAATGTAACAACCATTCTGTGTCCTCTTGTTTGGTTTTTTTTTTTGTGCAAAATATCAAATATTAATGAAAACCTCATCCTCAGAAGATTTGTGATATTTGATATTTTGTACATAAAAACATTGTGATACAATTTCAACATTGGACACTAAGCCCCCCCCCCCTCGTTGACACCGGTGCGATTCGTCGCGGGATTTGATCGAAAGTTCCAAATCGCAGGACAAGTCCTCCCACATTGTCAGCAATGGAACGGCTGCGACTCTGGAAAAGGTTCCTGCGCCAGTTTCATTGCGACTCACATAGACTTCCAAGCCCCCGATTACATCCGAATGTGGCTTTGAAATTGCGCTACTTCAACGCGATTTTCAAAGCCGCCGGTCAGTGCGATTTTTTTTTTTTTTTTTTTTTTTTTTTTTTTTTATTTATTTATTTATTTTTTTATCTATTTATTTTTTTCATGTGCGAGTTCTTATTGTGGCTGTTAGATAGCGCAGTCAGCACCTCCTGCTAAATGAGTGCTGAGATGAGAACATTTTATCACATTTATGTTGTATTCTGAGGTTGTGTGCAGAGCGACAGACATGCTGAAAAAAGAAAAATCGCTCAGTAGGAAGCAGAGCCTGCATATGTAATGAACACCATGTCATATATTAAAATATATATATATATATCTGTGTATAGCTTGTAATTATACATACTATATATAGAACAGAAACATTTGGAGCACACTGATAAGAATATTTATATTAAGTTTTCACATTCTATAGACTCCCTTCCAATCAGCTTCCAGCTTTAATTCCACTGGCCTCAATGAGTCATGTGATTCCAGCTCCCCGTCTCGGGTGGGTGAAGAAGCATTCATGCCAGAGGAGTGCCAATTCCACATTCCCTTCCAAATATAACGCTAGGAATGCCCGGTACAAATAGCTTGATAATGATATGAAAGGTTTATTAAATGTATCGACCTGTTTCAGGGAAAGGGTCCCCTTCATCAGGGCTTGACCACTTCAGAAGGTTTTACCCACCTTTTAATGACCAGGCCATTTTTTTGCGATACGGCACTGCGTTACTTTAACTGACAAATTGCGCGGTCGTGCGGCGCTGTACCCAAATAACATTGACGTCCTTTTTTTCCCCACAAATAGAGCTTTGTTTTTGTGGTATTTGATCGCCTTTGCGGCTTTTATTGTTTGCGCTATAAACAAAAAAAAGAGCGACAATTGTGAAAAAAAATATATATTTTTTTACTTGCTGCTCTAAAACATCCCAAAAAAAAGTAAAAAAATAAATAAATTGCTTCATAAATTTTAGGCCAAAATCCTACATGTTTTTGGTCAAAAAATCCCAATAAGCGCATATTGATTGGTTTGCGCAGAAGTTGTCACTTCTACAAACTATGGGACAGATTTAGGGACTTTTATTTGTTTTCACTGGTAATGGCGGCGATCAGCGTTTTTTTTTTTTTAGCGGGACTGCGACATTGCGGCGGACAAATCTGACACTAAGTGACACTTTTTGAGGACCAATGACACCTATACAGCGATCGGTGCTAAAAAAAAAAGCACTGGCAGGGAAGGGGTTAACATCGGAGGCGATCAAAGGGTTAAGTGCGCTCCTAGGGAGGGATTTCTAACTGTGCGGGGGATGGTTTAACTGGAGAAAGGGAGAGATCTGTGTTCCTGATTAGAGGTCTGCCTCTCCAGTGAACGATCAGCTGGTCCCGGCGGCCATCGGACCTGCTGATTGGCCTCCAGCCGCCCCCCCCCCGTAAGTGGACACGTGTAGAGCTGACAACAGCATTCGCGTACAGGTACGTGATTTTTGCACTTAAGGGGCGCCCTGCTGCAGTATATGTACATTGGGCGGTCCTTAAGTGGATAAAGAATGCTTATTGAATACAATGTATCCCAACGTGTTTTAGGGGAAGGGCCCCCCTTCTTCCTATGTCGCATCAGTGTGAACCGAACCTCTGAAAGGAGAAGTGCAATTTTTATTGAATACAATTTAATCAACGTATTTCAGGGCAAGGGTCTCCTTCATCAGGGCTCAAAGGAGAAGTGCAGTGTTTATTGAATGCACTATATTCAACACGGTTCAGGGAAAGGACCTCCTTCATCAGGGCTTAAAGAATAAGTGGAATGTTTATTGAATACAATGTATTAACGTGTTTCAGGGGAAGGCGCCCCCTTCATCAGGGCTTAAAGAATAAGTGCAATGCTTATTGAAGGGGGCCCTTCCCTGAAACACGTTGATGCATTGTATTCAATAAACATTCCACTTATTCTTTAAGCCCCGGTGAAGGAGGTCCTTTCCCTGAACCGTGTTGAATATAGTGCATTCAATAAACATTACACTTCTCCTTTTAAGCCTCGGTGAAGGAGGCCTGAACATGGTTTAGAGCAAGGGCCCCCCTTCATCAGAGCTTAAAGAATAAGTGCAATGTTTGTTGAATACAACATATCCAAAGCGTTTCAAGGGAAGGGCTTCTCTTCATTAGGGACTTAATAAATGCAATGTTTATTAAATACAGTGTGAACAACACTTTTCACAGGAAACATTTCACTTATTCTTTAAGCCCAAATAAAGGGAAACCCTTCCCTTGAAATGCTTTGAATATATTGTCTTAAATAAACATTGCACTTATTCTTTAAGTCCTGATGAAGGGGGGGCCTTCCCCTGAAACAGGTTGATACATTGTATTCAATAATAAATGATTATTGAGTACAATGTATCCAACGTGGTTCAGGGAAAGGACCTCCTTCGCCAGGGCTTAAAGAATAAGTGGAATGTTTAATAAATACAATGTATTAACGTGTTTCAGGAGAAGGCCCCCCCTTCATCAGGGCTTAAAGAATAAGTGCAATGCTTAAAGGGGCCCTTCCCTGAAACAAGTTGATACATTGTATTGAAGGGGGCCCTTCCCTGAAACAAGTTGATACATTGTATTAAAGGGGGCCCTTCCCTGAAACAAGTTGATGCATTGTATTCAATAATCATTCCACTTATTCTTTAAGCCCTGATGAAGGAGGTCCTTTCCCTGAACTGTGTTGTGTATATACTGTATTCAATAAACCATGCACTTTTCCTTTAAGTCCTGATGAAAGGGGCCCTTCCCCTGAACCACGTTGGATACCATGTATTCAATAAGCATTCTTTAAGCCATGATGAAGAGGAGACCCTTCCCCTGAAACACGTTGATACATTGTAATCAATAAACATTCCACTTATTCTTTAAGCCCTTATAAATACAATGTATCCAACATGGTTCAGGGGAAGGGTCCACTTCATCAGAGCTTAAAGAATAAGTGCAATGTTTATCGAATACAATATATCCAATGCTTTTCAAGGGAAGGGCTTCTCTTCATTAGGACATAAAGAATAAGTGCAATGTTCATTTAATACAATGTGACCAACACATTTCAGTGGAAGGCCCCCTTCATCAGAGCTTAAAGAATAAGTGCAATGTTTTATAAATACAATGCATCAACATATTTCAGGGGAAGGGCCCCCCTTCATCAGAGCCTAAAGTGATTTGTAAAGGATCGTTTTTTATTTTTTTTTTAAATAACAAACATGTTATACTTCCCTCCACTGTGCAGCTCGTTTTGCACAGAGTGGCCCCGATCCTCCTCATCTGGGGTACCTCGGTGGGTCTCAGGGCTCCTCCCCACATCAGATAATCCCCTAGGAGAAGTGCTCTCCCGAGGGGGCTACCTTGCGGGCGCGCTCCTGAGTCCAGCATTTGCGTCCACAGACAGGTATGCCGGACTCTGCTCCGCCCCCCGGCGCCTGCGTCATTGGATTTGATTGACAGCAGCGGGAGCCAATGGCTGTGCTGCTATCAATCTATCCAATCAAGAGCCGAGAACCCCGTGCAGAGAGGGACAGAGTGTCCCCGCTGAGGAGATGAAGGGGCTCAGGTAAATAAAATGTGGGGGGTCTGGGGGGGGCCGGTGACTCCCAGGTGTTTTTTCACCTTAATGCATAGGATGCACATGAGGATTTACAACCCCTTTAAAGAATAAGTGCAATGTTTTATAAATACAATGTATCAACATATTTCAGGGGAAGGGCTTCTCTTCATCAGAACTTAAAGAATAAGTGGAATGTTTTATGAATACAATGTGACCAACGAGTTTCTTGGGAAGGGCTCACCTTCATCAGGGCGTAAAGAATAAGTGCAATGTTTTATGAATACAATGTGACCAACGAGTTTCTTGGGAAGGGCTCACCTTCATCAGGGCTTAAAGAATAAGTGCAATGTTTTATGAATACAATGTATCCAACATATTTCTGGGGGAAGGGCTTCTCTTCATCAGGGCTTAAAGAAGTGCAATGTTTATTGAACACAATATATTCATGTTTCAGAAACAAACACCAGAAGCGTCTGATCGAGGTAAGTATGCATTTGTGGAGGGGGAGGGGTGGGTTAAGGTAGGACCGGGGACAAAATGGGTAAATGCACTTGGCTTTAAAGCGGAGTTCCAACAACAGAATTTTTTTTTTTATGCATATCTTAGGATCAGAACAGACGTATACCACTCACGTGTTTTGAAAATTTGGCCGATCGATGTCCGCTTTAAGATAAAAAAAAAGTAACTT
Source organism: Lithobates clamitans (assembly GCA_037952925.1). NCBI lineage: Eukaryota > Metazoa > Chordata > Amphibia > Anura > Ranidae > Lithobates > Lithobates clamitans. Next base: position 123,429 of record JBBGZY010002029.1, read on the forward strand.
GTATTATCCTGTCCTGGCAGTCCCCATATTGCTTGTGGGCATGTGAAGCCCACAGACACATTCTTCCGGGATACGGCGCTGCTGTATTCCCAGCATGCACCGCCCCGTTCTCGCGCATGCGCAGTAACATCACGTAGCGGCGCTGTAATCTAGACAGGTTGTCATCACAACGGGCGGCGGAAGTGCCCACCCCGTTGTGATGGCAGCGAAGCCCTCGGCGCTGCCCACTGACTCCTGGGAAATGATGACACTTCTCTCCAGGAGCAGAGGAGCCGAGGGAAGTGACGTCAGGAGCCGCGGTGAGGAAGGGGAAGATTAGAAGGGACCGCATAGCAACAGGGATTAAAAGGTAAGTAAAAAAATAATATTTCTCCAAATGTCATTTGTTATGTTATTTGCTGCACATTTATGTAAAATTATTTTAATGGGTGGAACTCCGATTTAAAGTGCACTTATTCTTTAATCCCTAAAGAAGGGGGGCTCTTCCCCTGAAACGCGCATGTGTATATTTATATATTGTATTCAATAAACATTGCATTTATTTTTTAAGCCCTGATGAAGGGGGGCTTGTCCCCTGAAACGTGTGTATGTATGTATGTATGTATGTATGTATGTATGTGTGTATATAATATATATATATATTCAATAAACATTGCACTTATTCTTTAAGCCCTGATGAAGGGGGCTCTTCCCCTGAAACCTGTTGGATACAGTCTATTCAATCAACTATCCATATCACTATCAAGCTTTATCCTGTCTCATTGAGGTAAGTATATAGAAGGAGTGGGGTGGGTTTGGCCAGGAGAAGGGGGCAAAAAATATACCCGGACTTTGTCTTAAAGTGAACTTCTCCTTTTAAATGTGGACTTCATCCATTATAACGCTACTTTGAGGTTACAAGGACGGAGGTGTCGGGGTATTCACAGGGGGATGAGAGCGATCGGTTATTCCTGGTTTGGGTGTCATTCTCTCTCCTCCCGGCATTGAGTGGAGTGACGGGTCGCACCTTCCGATCCGGATTGTATATCGTTCGGCTCTCGGGTGTCATCCGAACCCAAACAATGTCCTTCTCTTATATGAAGGTGGAACTAAACCCTCCTCTCCATTACAGCCATGGGAGCCGCCATCAGAATCTGACACACAGAACAGAATTTTTATTAAACGATTTTTCTGAAGCGGCGGGATGGAAAATTTCTCACAACGAATTTCTAGCAGGGAATGTTCTTTAGGACAAGTCAGCGATCGAATGTTCTACGCATATGCAATTTTAATCACCAAGTACTTGAGAACAACGTTTGTCATCGAATGTACCGAGAATGTTCACACGAACGTTTCTTTGAAAATCGAATTCCTGGCCAGCTCTGGCCTCTCTCTGATGTGATCGGTTTAGGACTCTTGCCGTTTCAAAGACCTGACAGTTCAGTGGGGAGCCCAAGCAACTGTTTTATCATTGGAAGCGTCCCTTAAATGTAACCGCTGGTTAAATTGATGGGTTTAGTTCCAATTTAAATATACCCTGGGTGCAAAAAATACATGTTGATCCCGCCAGAAAGATTCTTCTCCCGGCCAATCGGGAAGCAGGGCCTAAGACCCGATTGGCCAAGAGTCTTAGAGCAGACCGGGGGGGAGGGGAGACTGAGGAAATGACTCCTCCTCCTTCTACAAAGTTACAATATACAGTCTGATCGCTGAGGGGAGGGGAGACTGAGGAAATGACTCCGCCTCCTTCTACAAAGTTACAATGTACAGTCTGATCACCGGGGGAGGGGAGACTGAGGAAATGACTCCTCCTCCTTCTACAAAGTTACAATGTACAGTCTGATCACCGGGGGAGGGGAGACTGAGGAAATGACTCCTCCTCCTTCTACAAAGTTACAATGTACAGTCTGATCACTGGGGGGAGGGGAGACTGAGGAAATGACTCCTCCTCCTTCTACAAAGTTACAATGTACAGTCTGATCACTGGGGGAGGGGAGACTGAGGAAGTGCTTCCTCCTGCAGCAAACTGATGACATCATCTCAGCCTAGGCGCAGTCACTGGAGTTGGAGGGTATTTGGGGTTCCCCGGGGGGGTAGATGAGGCTCTCCCTGTAGTTCCGGGTTGTATTTGTGAAGTTGGAGCTGCAGGCGCACAGACCGGTTTGGCTGCCTTGTGTGTTTTGTGTATTTAGGATGTGCGACGGCGGCGCTCCTCGCCGGTCCCTTCCCTGATATCTTGGCCGCTCCAATACAAACCTTTGAACTCGGTTACCAGGCTACGGGGCGATCCAGATCCTGGCTGCAAAGGCCGCGCCGAGTTTTCCTGCGTCCGGGAAAATTCCTTCCCAAAGATTCTGTTTAAAGGGGCACTCCACCCGCTGCTCAGTCAGTACAAAGGCTTCCATTAATCAACTCTCCCTTGGAAAATGCTCGTTGCCTGGCTGTTATGTTGATTAAATGGCTGTAATGCTTTTCTGAGTAACTGACCTGGTAACAGTATGCAGATCAGGCACTGAGACTTCGTCTGAAAATGCTAATTGCCTGGCTGTCGTGCCCAACCTCTGTTTTCAGTGCTCTTTGAGTTCCCGGCCTTTTTTGATACGCTGAGCCTCTGTTTTTTAATGTTAATTTGAATGTCAGTACTATTTTCATTGCTTGGCTGTCATGCTGAGCTGCGGGTCCCTGGGGCCCCTTGTACCCCGAGGCCCAAGGAGGGGGGTTTGTACACAACTGGCATCCCACACACTGACTACAGTGCGGGACACGGATGGTGAGGATGGGTAGTACCAACTCCTCCTCACCCCCCCCCAGGACACTGATGGAGACAATGACTTCTTGTGCCACCCTGGGCACAGCGGAGTGCTGCAGCTATTTTGTACCATCCTCACCACCCTCACCACCCACCCTCACCTCCCTCACCACCACCCTCACCTCCCTCACCACCACCCTCACCTCCCTCACCACCACCCTTACCTCCCTCACCACCCTCACCACCACCCACACCACTATCACCACCCACCACCACCACCACCCTCACCACCACCCCCACCACCCACCACCTTTACCACCCTCACCACCACCATGGGTAGTACCAGCTCCTTCTCCCCCCTCCCCCCAGGACACTGATGGAGACAATGACTTCTTGTGCCACCCTGGGCACAGCGGACTGCTGCAGCTATTTTGTACCATCCTCGCCACCCTCACCACCCACCCTCACCACCACCCTTACCTCCCTCACCACCCTCACCACCCCCCCCACCATCACCACACCCACCCTCACAACCCACCCCCCCACCACCCTCACCATCATTACCACCCTCACCTCCCTCACCACCATCACCACCCTCACCACCCTCACCACCACCCTCTCCACCACCACCACCCTCACCACTCTCACCACCCTCACCACCCTCACCACTCTCACCATCCTCAGATATATCACTTTCTAAAGGGGCAGGTCCTTTTTTTATGAGGGTGCCACAGGCTCGCAGAACTACAAGATCCAGCATGCTCAGTCATTTAAAGCCTCCAAACTACGACCCACAGGTCACATGCAGATGTATGGGGGGGGGGTGGGCTCTGATAAGGGACAGTCATGTAAGTGTTGAACCCTGATGTAAGGGAGGATTCTGATATAGATCCTGATGTAAGGGGCAACTCTGGTGGGGACTCTGGAACCCAGATGTAGGGGAAATGCTGAAGTGGATCCTGGTGGCAACCCTGATGTAAGGGGAGACTCGGGTGGGGACCCTGATGTAAGGGGAGACTCGGGTGGGGACCCTGATGTAAGGGGAGACTCGGGTGGGGACCCTGATGTAAGGGGAGACTCGGGTGGAGACCCTGATGTAAGGGGAGACTCGGGTGGAGACCCTGATGTAAGGGGAGACTCGGGTGGGGACCCTGATGTAAGGGGAGACTCGGGTGGGGACCCTGATGTAAGGGGAGACTCGGGTGGAGACCCTGATGTAAGGGGAGACTCGGGTGGAGACCCTGATGTAAGGGGGGACTCGGGTGGGGACCCTGATGTAAGGGGAGACTCGGGTGGGGACCCTGATGTAAGGGGAGACTCGGGTGGGGACCCTGATGTAAGGGGAGACTCGGGTGGGGACCCTGATGTAAGGGGAGACTCGGGTGGAGACCCTGATGTAAGGGGAGACTCGGGTGGGGACCCTGATGTAAGGGGAGACTCGGGTGGGGACCCTGATGTAAGGGGAGACTCGGGTGGGGACCCTGATGTAAGGGGAGACTCGGGTGGGGACCCTGATGTAAGGGGAGATTCGGGTGGGGACCCTGATGTAAGGGGAGACTCGGGTGGGGACCCTGATGTAAGGGGAGACTCGGGTGGGGACCCTGATGTAAGGGGAGACTCGGGTGGGGACCCTGATGTAAGGGGAGACTCGGGTGGGGACCCTGATGTAAGGGGAGACTCGGGTGGGGACCCTGATGTAAGGGGAGACTCGGGTGGGGACCCTGATGTAAGGGGAGACTCGGGTGGAGACCCTGATGTAAGGGGAGACTCGGGTGGAGACCCTGATGTAAGGGGAGACTCGGGTGGAGACCCTGATGTAAGGGGAGACTCGGGTGGAGACCCTGATGTAAGGGGAGACTCGGGTGGAGACCCTGATGTAAGGAGGATGCTAATGGGAAGCCTATGATGGGGACCCTGGTGTAAGTGGGGATTCTAGTAGGGACTCTAGTATAAGTGGGGACCCTGAAGGAGGAAGAACTCTGGGGCCCCCGAAGTAAGGGGGGACTCTGATGGGAACACTGATGTAAAGGGGGATCCTGATGTTAGAGGAGCTTTGGTTGGGACTGATGATAGGGGTAACTCTAGAAATGTAATATGTAAGGAAGATGCTAATAGGGAGCCTATGATGGGGACCCAGATGTAAGGTAAGTAACTTTAGTGTAAGTGGGGACCCTGGAGGAAGAACTCTGATGGGGACCCTGATGTAACGGGGGGGGGGGCTCTGATGTAAAATGGGGCGAGATCCTGATGTAATGGGGGGAACTGATGGGGACCCTGATGTTAGAGGAGCCATGGTGGGGATTCTGATGATAGGGGCGACTCTGATGGGAACCCAGATGTAAGGGGGGATGCTAATGGGGACCCTAAAGTAAGGGCTGGGGGGCTCTGATGGGGACACTGATAATGGTGGGGACCCTGATATAAGGGGGCACTCTGGTAGGGACTCAATTGTAAGTGAGGATCCTTAAGTAAGGAGGAACTCTGCTGGGGACCCTGATGTAAAGGGGGGTTCTAATGGGGACCCTGATGTAAATGGGGATGTGGCCTCCATCCTGAGAAGTCAGGGGACCCCCATAGAGGCGGGGGAGGGGGGGGGGGGGCTCAGCGCAGATCTCTGGGAACATTCTGATCCCTCCTTTGATGTTTCCTTTTTGTATTTTTCTTCTCTGTATCTTTTTCTATTTTTAGTAACTAATATTGTGACAACAAATGTATCAATTCTCAATCCCATTTCCTCCTTCACACCATGTGAGCCAATGAGCCTTCTGCAGGACAAAACGCTTTTTGATTGGTGGACGGTCGGCGGCTCCGCGTTTATTCCCAGGACCACCTACAGCGCACCGCGGGGGGAAGGCGCCATTTTATTATATCTGCTATTCAGAAAGAGTTAAATCCCCGTCTCTTCCTGGGAAGGTCACCATTGGAGGAGCGTCTGACAGTGACATTCGCCGTCTCTTTGTCCCCTCCGGCGCCCGCCGGGTCAAAGGCGTCACAAAAATGCGGCTCGGTTTACTTTGCGACCGACTTCGCCTTTTTTTAGAAATTCCGCACGGGCAGCGCTGCGTTCCCTTAAAGTGGACCTGTCACAATATACAGCAATGATATCATTGGTCAGAAAAGCTCCTCCTATTATCATTAAAAAGCCGTCCCTAATCTCCACACCGGTGACATTGCCTAGGCTGAGATGATGTCATCAGTCTGCTGCAGGCAGGAGGAAGCATTTCCTCAGTCTCCCCTCCCCCCAGTGATCAGACTGTACATTGTAACTTTGTAACCAGTCACAAGGTGAGAGGCTGCAGCAGGGGGGCTGTCAATAAAATAACTTAACAGGCTTGTTATTGATGTTGTTTCCCCTCTAAGTAGAAGGAGCGACGCATTTTAGGGGGGGGGGAACAATCGTGGCGTCTGTCTGAAGACGCGCGCTTTGGCGTCTCGGGGGTTAAGGCATTGTTGTTTTGCCTCCTGAGCTGGAAGTGACTGAGGCGGCTGATCAAACCGGTTTGTTGAGCTCACACAATGGCTCTGTGTGCCGCAACCGGACTGGGCAGTGCGATTATTTTCGTCACGCCGGCTGGATTCCATTCCACCGATACTCAGAGGTTCGGAATCTGCCTGGGGGAGGGGGGGGTTTCACTTTAAAGAGGGCGGGGTCAAAAACACAAAATAATAACAAGGAACTGGCGGGAAGTCAGAGGCCATGTGATGACGGGCGGCCGAGATTCAATTATCAGAATTGTTTTTCCTGCTGTCAGGAGGGGGTTGCACATTCAAATCCTCCAGATCTGCAGGCCATGTGTCACTGCCCCGCCCCCTGCCTGCTCATTGGACAAGGAAGCCACGTTTG
>JBBGZY010002029.1:135000-190000 GCA_037952925.1 Lithobates clamitans
AACCTGTGAAGCTCTGGTGACCTCCATGTCCAAGAGGATTAAGGCAGTGCTGGAAAATAATGGTGGCCACATAAAATATTGACACTTTGGGCCCAATTTGGAGATTTTCACTTAGGGGTGTACTGACTTTTGTTGCCAGCGGTTTAGACATTAATGGCTGTGTGTTGAGTTATTTTGAGGGGACAGCAAATTTACACTGTTATACAAGCTGTACACTCACTACTTTACATTGTAGCAAAGTGTCATTTCTTCAGTGTTGTCACATGAAAAGATAGAAGAAAAGATTTACACAAATGTGACTGAGGGGTGTACTTACTTTTGTGAGATACTGTGTGTGTGTTTGGGGACTCTGAGTAATTTTCTAGCAAAAAAAATGAAGAGTTTTACATGTAGGAGAGAAATGCGCTGCTCTATGAATGACAATCGCAGAACATCCCACACCTTTTTTGGGTATTTGAGCTTTGTGCATTTTTTTTTTTTACTTTACTTGTGTTTTGTCGTGCGCGAAAATGTGCGTCTGCTGACCACGTTTGGGGGTGTCATTAACAGTGAATGGTTCTGCAATGCTTAGATGAGAACGGAGCCTTAGGCTGCATTCATACCTAGGCGTATTTTCTACGAATTTACCTGCGTTTTGTGTGCGTTTTTGCGCTACATGCATAGAGGCCCACCCATTAATTTCAGTAGGATATGTGTATGTTCCACTCATGGAACTTTTGGCACGTGGAGCTTCGCTTGTGTTTTTTTTTTTTTTTTTTTTTTGAATTGTGCACTTTAATGCCTCTTGTTGCGCATTTTTCTGCACAGAAAAATGTGCGTCTGCTTGCCGCATTTGTAACGCTCAGGTGTGAATGGGGCTTTAAAGTAAACTTACCATTTCAAAATGAGTTCACCTAAAATAAAATTGATGACAAAATCCTTTATAGATGTCGTTGTATCTATATATGATTGGACTGCTGGCGTGGCTTGGGCGCCGATCGACCTCCACAGAACGAGCAGCGGCTTCGCGCCAGAATGGGGTTTTGGGTAGAAGTTTCCGGTCAGCAAATGCTCTCAGACTTGGATAGTGACAGGTGCTCTTTAGCTGTAAGGGGTTAACCAACTCCCCCCCCCCCCCCCCCATCACCATTTGCTTCCTACAAATCCTGAACCGCCATTTTGCTTCCCACCCAATGCAATATATGGAATCCCTACTTCCTAATCCCCTCTTAATTATAAATCTCGATGCTCCGAATCCAACTTAATTGGCTCCTCGAAAATCCAGCCAGACAAATCTGTTGATTAGCCGGGTGGGGGATGGGCTCCTCCTATAGACTGGGTGGCCATGCTTGTTTGGCTTGGTTGCCGTTCTTTTCATGAATGAGGGCCAAGAGCAGCAGTGCTCTACTGATGTGCAAAGTTCTTATTGGTGTGATTAAAGGGGCAAGGCCAGCTGATTGGTTGCCGGGAGTTGCAGCCGACTTTGTGTGTACAACAAAGTGAGAGTTTAAAGAGCATTCAAATTTATTTGAAAAATGGTGAAAATGTATTTTTATATATATATATATATATATATATATATATATATATATATATATATATATATATATATATATATATATATATATATTATACTTAAATAAAAGACAGACTTTCACAATTTTTTCATATAAATAAATTATATATATATATATATATATATATATAACATAATAAAAAAAAATAATAAAAAAATAAACATAAAAAAAACCATATAGTATTAAAAAAAATTAAACACACCTTTTCACCATTTTTCAAATGGATGTGTGTGTATATATATATATATATATATATTTATTATCCATAAAATTTATACTTTTTACTTTAATTTTTTTTAGTCATCAACGAATGCAATTAAAAAATAAATAAAACACAGACTTTCACAATTTTTTCATATAAATAAATGTTATATATTAAAGAATAAAAAATTAAAACACACATTTTCACCATTTTTCAAATAAGTGTGTGTGTGTGTGTGTATATATATATATATATATATATATATACACACTTATTTGAAAAATGGTGAAAATGTGTGTTTTAATTTTTTTTTCTTTAATAAAAAATGTGAAAGTCTGTGTTTTATTTATTTTTTAATTGCATTCGTTGATGACTAAAAAAATTAAAGTAAAAAGTATAATTTTATGGATATATATATATATATATATATATATATATATATATATATATATATATATATATATATATATATATATATATATATATATATATATATATATATATATATATATATATATATATATATATATATACACACACACACATTTATTTGAAAAATGGTGAAAATGTGTGTTTAATTTTTTTTTTTCTATTATATATGGGGTTTTTTTGTTTTTATTAAAGAAAAAAATAAAGCACACATTTTCACCATTTTTCAAATAAATGTATATGTATGTGTAAAAAAAAAAAAAAAAACACACACACATTTATTTGAAAAATGGGTGGAGACATGGATGGATAGGGGATTTTGCGTGGAAAATTAAAAATGAATAAAATTGCGTTTTGGGTTTGTGGTGCTCAGATGCCGCGTAGTTCAGCTTTAAGTAGCGGGCAGATTGTTGAGCACATTAGCGAGTCTCAGGTCTGGGTCGGCCGTCGGTCTCTCATGTGCTGAGGTGGGATAAAAGTTGCGTTCCCCGTCAGGTCGCGGTGAGGTTAGCCGGCGTCCCCTGGGCTGCGGCGTAGATGCACCGAACTGTAGAGTATAAAAGGCAAAGACTCTTTAACGCTTTACCTACCGGATGCTTCCATCCATCCATCCATGCATCCATCCATCCATCCATCCATCCATCCATGCATGCTGCGATCGCGACAATTTAACAAAAGATCACACTTTTACTTTACAGCATGGGGCGCTCAATCTGCCGCCCTCCAGCTGTTGTCGAACTACAAATCCCATGAGCCATTGCAATGCTGACAGTTACAAGCATGATGGGACTTGTAGTTCCACAACAGGTGGAGGGCCAAATTTTAAACACCCCATGCTTTACAGGATGGAACTACCGCAAAACAGGAAGTCATTTATCCTTTCTGGATACAACACCATTGGCGGTTTATAGATTGTAGCCCCTCCCTTGGCGCAGTGATGGCGGGGACACCCTACTACATAATAAGATATATTTTATCAGAATGTTATATACATTCCGCCTGTTTTATACAAGTGTTCTAGTTTATTGGGAGGTTGATGGCAGTGCTGCTGTTTGTGGTAGCAGCTGGGAGGTGGTAAAATCGTGGTTCAGCCACGGGGCTTTACGTCCAGCCACTACTACTTCTAATTAGGGGCCCTGTCTGCACCCATGGCAGTCCCAACTCTTTTTTTTTGTCATTTTGTCTTAAATCTGTGGTGTGCCTGCCGCTTCCTTTGGTGGAACCCGTGAAAATGCAGACCCTTGTGTTCCCTGGTCCCCGCCCTCTGTACAGGCGTAGCACTGTGAAAGGCCTGCTGAATTTGGCATTGATGGATAATGTTGAACTTCTGGTAATGCAATTAAAAACTGGCACATGTATAGAGATTGAGGGCCCACCATGAGTTCCGAGTCCCGGAGTGCCCGTTGGGGTCCGCGAGGCTTCCAGATCCGCACTGCTGGGGCGTTGATCCCGCCTCTCCTGTCCGCTCAGGGGTTAACACTTAAAGAGACACTCTCTAAATAATTTAGAGCCCTCCTGTGCAGCGTGCCGGGGAGCCTCACGCAGGATTCTTCTGCCTCAGTGTCTTTGGAAGTTATTCTATCTGACACGTCTTCCATTCTTCTAAATATCCATCGCTTGGCGGCTCCCGTGTCCCGAGCGTTTCGTGTGAAGGCCTCGCCTGCCGGGCGCCCTCTTATCCCAGCGCATTAGACGCAGCCAGCCTGCAATATTCATGAGATGATGAGAGAGAGCGAGTGAAGGGGCCGCGCTGGACGGCTCAGGGAAACAAAAGGACACCCGGGAGAAGATTCCATTTTTAAAAAGACTTATAAAAAAAAAATAAAAAAAATTGATCATCCAATTGAGATCGATAGATCGTTCTGAGCTGAACTCCGGCATGAGCAAATATTGTCTAGGTGAGACTTCCTGTAATAAAGACCGCTCACTGCTGCCATCTCTCTGGGTGCCAGGGGACTGGTCTTGTCTCCGCCCCTTTTTGTAGTTTTATGTACAGTGTGGTGGGTGGAGCCTGCTGAGCCCCTCCCACTTTGCTCACTCTCCCTTGTGCAGGGTGACTGGGCTTGTCTCCACCCCCTCATGTAGTAGGTGGAGCCAGCTGAGCCCCTCCCACAGCTCTGCTCTCTCTCCTTGTGTAGGGGGACTGGTCTTGTCTCCGCCCCCTTCTGTAGTTTTATGCAGAGTGTAGTGGGTGGAGGCTTCTTAATCTCCTCCCACAGCTTTGCTCACTCTCCTTGTCCAGGGGGACTGGTCTTGTCTCCACCCCCTCATGTAGTAGGTGGAGCCTGCTGGGCCCCTCCCACAGCTTTGCTCACTCTCCTTGTCCAGGGGGACTGGTCTTGTCTCCACCCCCTCATGTAGTAGGAGGAGCATGTTGGGCCCCTCGAACAGCTCTACACTCTCTCCTTGTGCAGGGGGACTGGTCTTGTCTCCACCCCCTCATGTAGTAGGTGGAGCCTGCTGGACCCCTCCCACAGCTCTGCTCTCTCTCCTTGTTTAGGGGGACTGGTCTTGTCTCCGCCCCCTCCTGTAGTTTTCGGTAGTGGGTGGAGCCTGCTGTTTCCCCTCCTACACTTCTGCTCTCTGCACAGGCTATGTTCAGCACAGTGATGATGTCACGTCTACTTTTATAAGGTAATATCTGGGTTTGCAAAGTCCTTTGGTGCTCACAAAGCAGATTTATATCCTTGGTGGTTTATGAAGAATATATTACATTTTTAAAGTGTAGCTTTAAAAATGTTTATTTCTTTTATTTTATTTTTTACCTCTAGCCAAGAACGTGTGGTTTTTTTTTTTTTTGTTTGTTTTTTTTTTTTTTTAATAGAGTGGGGGAGGGTTTTACTCTGTGCCGGGTTGTATCGCTGTGTCCCCGCTAGTGTGATTGACCTTCACTTCCTGTCCTGGGGACACCCTACAAAGTTAAAGGAAATTTATCCAAAATGAGGGAAAAAGATGTCATGTGATTCAATTATCTCATGAGAGATTTCTTGGTAAATTGAGCCCCCTCTTAGCTGTCACAGATACAAGTGTGCCTATTGGAGAATGTCATTACTGGGTCTCTGTGCTTCTCTATGCAATGCAGGCAGATCATGGCCGGTGGGAGGGGCCGGCAGGGGGCTGTACTTGGCTTTCTGAAAACATCCCAGCACCCGGCCCTCAGTACTCCTCTCAGGGGTCCTAAGTGCAAGCAGTGGGAGGAGTTATGCAATTATCAAACTGCCTTGATAGGTGGAGGAGGAGTCTTTAGGAGTGGCCGTTCCTAGGCAAGCTGCGGGTAGGTAACGCCCACATGTGATGCTGAGCCTCCATGATTGGATGAACTGAAATCCAACGAAGGAAAGGGGTAAAGGAAAGACAGTCAAGCTGGGAAGGAAAGTGCTAAATGATGCCGGACGTCCTCCAGGCAGGAAATGAGACGCGGCTCTATCTGACTTGCTGCAGCTTCTAAAGCTCACAGTGTGCGGTGAAATCGGAGGCAGTCATTTGAGTCCAGTAGAGGAGCCGGGACACCTGTGGAAGACTGAGGGGGCGCTCCCCCGGGTGGAGGGAGGTGCGATTCCGTGTCACACGCATGGCGGATTTCATATCCATCCGATTCCCCCGTATAATCCCTGTGTGTGCGTCCCGGGCGCCCCCCCCGGCTTAGTGTGACACCAGCTGGAATCCTCCTATTCAATGGCAGGAGGCCGGCCGTGTCTACGCAGCACAATTCTGCGAGCCGCGAATGGAGGGCGCCGGACGCTTGTCCGCTCTCCGCTCACCAAATCTCAGTCCCCTCCTAATCCTTTAAGCTCCGGATAGATGGCTATCTTTGGCGCTGAGCCGTGTCACCGGAGTGCCCCGAGGTCACACAGTCTGTCCGACGGGGTCACCGCCAGAGGAACGCCGAGGCTGAAAATGAAAGTGTGCGTCAGCGCCCCCCGAAGGATCGACACAGCAAGAGAAATGTATCTCATTGTGTACAATGTAACAGATGTTCATTATGAGGGGTTCCCACCATCCCTGTGCTGAGTTCCCGGGTCTGTACACCCGCTGTGCCCATTATGAGGAGTTCCCACCATCCCTGTGCTGAGTTCCCGGGTCTGTACACCCGCTGTGCCCATTATGAGGGGTTCCCATCATCCCTGTGCTGAGTTCCCGGGTCTGTACACCCGCTGTGCCCATTATGAGGGGTTCCCACCATCCCTGTGCTGAGTTCCCGGGTCTGTACACCCGCTGTGCCCATTATGAGGGGTTCCCACCATCCCTGTGCTGAGTTCCTGGGTCTGTACACCCGCTGTGCCCATTGTGAGGGGTTCCCACCATCCCTGTGCTGAGTTCCCGGGTCTGTACACCCGCTGTGCCCATTGTGAGGGGTTCCCACCATCCCTGTGCTGAGTTCCTGGGTCTGTACACCCGCTGTGCCCATTATGAGGGGTTCCCATCATCCCTGTGCTGAGTTCCCGGGTCTGTACACCCGCTGTGCCCATTAGTAATTGGCGGCAGAGCTGTCTTTGTCAGGTGAAGTCATCGTTGGCCGTCTGGCGGGGTCAGGTGACTCCTGGCTGCACCTATATTTACTCGGCAGATCTCTCATTCTCCAGACTGCTGTGGGCAGAGATCAGACGTCTGGTCCTTCCGCTGCCCATAATAAAGCTGTATGTGTGTCCAGCGGGCCGCCCACTGCCAAGACCTATAAAAGGCTGTGGCTTAAAGTGACCCTGTCATGAGAAAAGTATGGCGGCCGCCATTGCTGACATTCCTCCTGAACCCAGTACTTGTACAGTCAGTGAAGTCATAAATTCTAATTTGCATACTGAAGCCCTTCTATTACAATGACAGCCAGAGAAATGGGAGCCACAATGCTGTCACTGCCACATGTTTCAGGCACTGGGAGCCACAATCCTGGCCCCAGTGCGGTTAGCCGCATACATACAGTACTTTGCTCTCTCCCCTCTCAGCAGAGGAGATGATTGGTCCATCTTGCTGAGAGCTGTTCAGCACACTGGGAAATCGCCAGTATGATAATGAGCTCCTCCCACTTTTCTTTCCCAAGGACTCCAGGATGGTCTGATCATCCACCAACATTGATTGAAGTTGTTGGGTGTTACCCGCTGTAAACCAGATGTTCATCTGCAACCTCATGTTGGCCATATATAGAAAGATAAACAAAGTATCAATCAGAGATCGAATGTTACAAATGGTCCTTCACTTGAAAACAATCATTTGATACAATAAAATCATTTATTTACTGTTTTCTGTTTGCAAAAAAATAATTAATATCATAATGTAACTACAATAATTCCTGGGAAAATCTGAATCTTGCATTAAAACCATTGTATCAAATAATTATATTGTAAAACCCCCATGACCCAATTACCTCCCCCCCCCCCCCCATACAGGGCTCTCCCTTTCCCCCGGTGCCGAGTTGCCCCTCTCTTTTCCCCCCCGATGCCGAGTTGCCCCTCTCTTTTTCCCCCCGGTGCCGAGTTGCCCCTCTCTTTTTCCCCCCGGTGCCGAGTTGCCCCTCTCTTTTTCCCCCCCCGGTGCCGAGTTGCCCCTCTCTTTTTCCCCCCGGTGCCGAGTTGCCCCTCTCTTTTTTCCCCCCGGTGCCGAGTTGCCCCTCTCTTTTTCCCCCCGGTGCCGAGTTGCCCCTCTCTTTTTCCCCCCGGTGCCGAGTTGCCCCTCTCTTTTTCCCCGCGGTCCTGAGTTGCCCCTCTCTTTTTCCCCGCGGTCCTGAGTTGCCCCTCTCTTTTTCCCCGCGGTCCTGAGTTGCCCCTCTCTTTTTCCCCGCGGTCCTGAGTTGCCCCTCTCTTTTTCCCCGCGGTCCTGAGTTGCCCCTCTCTTTTTTTCCCCCCGGTGCCGAGTTGCCCCTCTCTTTTTCCCCCCGGTGCCGAGTTGCCCCTCTCTTCCTCCAGTACAGACACTGCTGAGAAAAACACATCTCTGCCCCTAAGTTCCAACCCATCTCCTTTTCCTGATGCCGTTTTTTTCTTTTTGTATATTTTTAGTATCTCTATTACAGCTAATAGAGATTCGGCATTACCCACAATGCACAGCGATCTGCTATAGACAAGCTGAGGGTCCGGACGCTGTTCTCTCCTGCCGTAGAGCCACTTCATTGCAATTAATGTAGCATCTTGTAGCCTCTCATGGTAAGAGCGCCGCACTTCCGATGATGATACTTTCTTCGACCATCGGCTCAGCGCGTTTCGTAGTGCGCCTTGTAAATGGCAAAGATTTTTCTTTCTTTCTTTCTTTCTTTCTTTCTTTCTTTCTTTCTTTCTTTCTTTCTTTCTTTCTTTCTTTCTTTCTTTCTTTCTTTCTTTTCTTCTTTTTTCTTTCTTTCTTTCTTTCTTTTCTTCTTTTTTCTTTCTTTCTTTCTTTCTTTTCTTCTTTTTCTTTCTTTCTTTCTTTTCTTCTTTTTCTTTCTTTCTTTCTTCTTTTTCTTTCTTTCTTTCTTTCTTCTTTTTCTTTCTTTCTTCTTTTTCTTTCTTTCTTCTTTTTCTTTTTTTTTTCTTCTTTTTCTTTTTTCTGTGATCTTTGGGTAACGTTCGAAACTTCAGACAACAGGAAATATAAGAGACTTAAGATTTTTCTCTAGAAAAAAAAAAAATGTGGCCGTGTTAGAATCAGAGAGCTTATTTATTACAGGCGTCTATATACTGCCAACGATTTACACAGCGCTGTACAGTCCCTGCACCTAGGAGCTTACAATCTAATGTCTCTATCCCAATGAACCTACCAGCATGTCTTTGTAATGGCGGCGGAAACCCATCCGAGTACAGGGAGAACGTGCATACTCCATGCGGATCGTGTCCCGGCTGGGATGTGAACGGAGGACCTCGGTGCTGCAAGGCAAGACTTGGAGGTTCCCGCTCTATCCAAAAAAAAACATTTTGGCTTTGATGCCAAACTCCATGCAGCTATACAGTAAGGGCTCCTTCACACTTGCTTTGGTCTCTGAAAAGCGATCTGCATTTGGATCGCTCTTTAGAGGCGTTTTATTGCTCCCCCCCAGCCCTTATTTGAATGATCCCCCTTAATCTTTTGGTGCCGACAGTAAATATGTGGCCTCTTGGCAGGTGTTCCACATTTGTGTACCGGAATGTAAACCCAACTTTGCCGAGAAGGCGTGCCCTGCGTACTCCCGGGACTCCAGTTACTGGCGGATAACAGAAAGCTCCGGATCGCTACTTTGCTATCGGGAGCTTTCCGATCAGGTGACCACTGTGACAGCCAATCACGGCAGTCTCATGATCATAAACCCCGCCTCCCGGTATCGGAAACCCCTTAAAGGTCCGGCGGGCGCCGGCATCATGGGGGTTGAAGAGATAAAATGAATGTAGTAATGTAACAATTTAATACGTCAGTAACTCTTAAATAGAAGCAGCGTAAAGTACCTGAAAGGTGAGCTCATCACTGTGCTGCTTCTCCTTTTACTGTCCAGTCACAGGTTGGGGGCTGGATGAAGTGGGCTCAGAGGAAGTGGATTGAATGATGTGGTCTATAAGACCTCTAATGGCAGAAAAAAAGTGCTATGAGGTGGGGGGGGGGGGGGGGGGGGGAATCTCTGGATTGATGGTGATTATTGCAGAAAACGCTAGTTTTGTTATTCTATCTTTTAACCACTTGCCAACCGCCGCCGATGTACGTCCCTTTTTTGAGGACGGATATCGTTGTTATGGCAACAGCTAGCTGCCATAACCCCGGTATCCCCGTTTTTGGCCGGGGGTCGGCTACAAGATAAGTGGTCTCTGCTGCGGATTCGCCGCGAGATCACTTTTATCGGTGGCGGGAGAGAGGGGCCCCCCCGCCGCCGCGATCCGGTGCCCTCCGCCGCTTACTGGAGCCGTCGGCAGCGGCGGAGGCGATCGCGTCCGTTCCCTAGCTGTGCCTGGAGACGAGTGAGGGGAAGATGGCGCCCACCCGTCTGCATGACACTGCAGGGCGGAAGCGACGTCAAAACGACACTTCCGCCCATACCTATTAAAGCCACATTTTTTTTCAATGTCATTTTTTTTTATTTTTTATTATTGCATTTAAGTCAAAATATGAGATCTGAGAACCTTTTGACCCCCCCAGATCTCATATTTAAGAGGAGCTGTCATGCTTTTTTTCTATTACAAGGGATGTTTCCATTCCTTGTTATAGGAATAAAAGTGACCCAAATAGTTTAAAAAAAAAAAAAAAAGTGTAAAAATAAATAAAATCAAATAAAAAAAAAAACCAAAACATTTTAGACGCCCCGTCCCGCCGAGCTCGTGCGCAGAAGTGAACGCATACGTGAGTAGCGCCCGCATATGAAAACGGTGGTTAAACCACACATGTGAGGTATCGCCGCGATCGTTAGAACGAGAGCAATAATTCTAGCCCTAAGACCTCCTCTGTAATGCAAAACATGCAACCTGTAGAATTTTTTTAAACGTCGCCTATGGAGATTTTCGAGGGTAAAAGTTTGATGCCATTCCACGAGCGGGGCGCAATATTGAAGTGTGACATGTTGGGTATCAATTTACTCGGCGTAACATTATCTTTCATGATATAAAAAAAAAAAATTGCCCTAACTTTACTGTTGTCTTATTTTTTTATTCAAAACAAATGTTTTTGTTTTTTTTCAAAAAAGTGCGCTTGTAAGACCGCTGCGCAAGTACGGTGTGAAAAAAAAGTATTGCAGCGACCGCCATTTTATTCTCTAGGGTGTTAGAAAAAAATATATATAATGTTTGGGGGTTCTAAAGTAATTTTCTAGCAAAAAAAAGTGTTTTAAACATCTAAAATCCAAAGCGAGGCTGGTCCTTAAGTGGTTAATGGGAATTTTATTTCTTTCAGTTCTGCTTTTAATATACAAAATATGAAACAATAAGAATTTCTTTCACTTTTCTTTCGTGTGATAATAAGATTCCACTTTCTTTCTCTCTCCGGCATGGAGTGAGATTTTAACCATTGCCGTGCCGCAGTGCGTGCTGCCAGAAGGCGATGATGGCCAGTCGCCCCCCCCCCCCCCCCCGACAGGCTGGCAGCAGGACCGGGCATCGCTTGGCATGGCGCCTTCCTGATATCGGAGGTTGGGTTTCTGGGGTGGAAGAGGAGGTCCTTAAAGACACAAATAACGCAGTTCTGTAATAATTATTACATCATTAACTGTAATAAATAGAAGCAGAAGTACCTGAATATGACCAGTTGGCTTCCTGTACAGCAGAGCTCAGACTGGGAGAAGTAGAAGCAGTGTAAAGAGCTGTTTAGTTGATCTGCTGAAGAAGCACGCTGATAGGAGGAGATAGCAGAGCGACAGACGATTGGCTCATCACTGTGCTGTGTCTCCTTTTACTGTCCAATCACAGGTTGGGGGCTGGTCCGGGATGAAGTGGGCTCAGAGGAAGTGGATTGAATGATGCGGTCTGTCAGAGACAGCTAGTGGCAGAAAAAAGTACTGTGGGGGGGGGATCTCTGGATTGAAGGTGACTATTGCAGCAAAAGCTAGTTTTTGTTATTTTATACATAGTTACATAGAAGGTGAGGTTGAAATAATACACAAGTCCATCAAGTCCAACCTATGTGTGTGATTATGTGTCAGTATTACATTGTATATCCCTGTATGTTGTGGTCATTCAGGTGATTATCTAATAGTTTCTTGAAGCTATCAATGCTCCCCGCTGAGACCACCGCCTGTGGAAGGGAATTCCACATCCTTGCCGCTCTTACAGTAAAGAACCCTCTACGTAGTTTGAGGTTAAACCTCTTTTATCCTATTTAATGGGCCTCTTCTTTCTATCTTGTTTTTGGTTGGAGTTCTGCTTTAATATTTTAAAATCTGAAACGAGACGAATGAGAATTTCTTGTTATGGAAAATCATCTTCTTCTTCTTTTTTTTTTTTTTTTTTTTTTTTTGTTCTTCTTCTTTCTGTATCTCTCCAGCTTGGGGGGGGGGGGGTGTTTAACCCCTGCTGTGCTGCAGTATAAGAGTCAGGACTTGGCAGAAGGCAATGAGGCCCCGCCCCCCCCCCACACCCCGGAGAGCTGGCAGCAGGGCCGGGCATCGCTTGGCATGGCGTCTTCCTGTTATCGGAGGTTGAATTCCTGGGGGGGGGAGGGGAGGGGGAGGACCGCCGCAGCTTGGCATGATCCTGTGTGGGTGTTTATCCTTCTGCTTATCATATTCACCCAATTATAGAGAACGCTCGCCGGATTTAAGGACGTCTAATCCCTCGAAGGCCGCTTACCCTTCTTAGCGCACGCTTCGCTACACAAAATCTTTATTTAAAAAAAAAAAAAAATTTGGAACAAAAAATCAATCCGTCATTCGTTCTTCTGAAAAACTTCAAAGTGGACGAAATATGCAGCAATGCGATCGTTTTCTTCACCTTTTATCATTTAAAAGCTTTCCCTGAACTCCACTCCAGTGACTTCACCTAGGCTGAGATGTCATCAGTCTGCTGCAGGCAGGAGGAAGCATTTCCTCAGTCTCCCCTCCCCCAGTGATCAGGCTGTACATTGTAACTTTGTAGAAGGAGGAGGAGTCATTTCCCCAGTCTCCCCTCCCCCAGTGCAGAGGTCAGTAGTATATAATGCACAGTGCAGAGGTCAAAGATCAGGAGTAAGTAATGCAGAGTCCAGAAATATGTAACATACTCAGAGGTAAGTAGTAGTTAAGGCAGAGTACAGAGGTCATGAGTAAATAATCGGAATGCCAGCATCGGTAGCGGGTAAAGCGGGGTTCAGATGTAAGTAGTATGTATTTAATTGAGTCCAGGGGTCAGTAGTATTCAATGGACAGTCCAGGGGTCAGTAGTATTCAATGGACAGTCCAGGGGTCAGTAGTATTCAATGGACAGTCCAGGGGTCAGTAGTATTCAATGGACAGTCCAGGGGTCAGTAGTATTCAATGGACAGTCCAGGGGTCAGTAGTATTCAGTGGACAGTCCAGGGGTCAGTAGTATTCAGTGGACAGTCCAGGGGTCAGTAGTATTCAATGGACAGTCCAGGGGTCAGTAGTATTCAGTGGACAGTCCAGGGGTCAGTAGTATTCAGTGGACAGTCCAGGGGTCAGTAGTATGTAAGGGACCATCCAGGGGTCAGTAGTATGTAATGGGCAGTCCAGGGGTCAGTAGTATGTAATGGGCAGTCCAGGGGTCAGTAGTATGTCATGGGCAGTCCAGGGGTCAGTAGTATGTCATGGGCAGTCCAGGGGTCAGTAGTATGTCATGGGCAGTCCAGGGGTCAGTAGTATGTCATGGGCAGTCCAGGGGTCAGTAGTATGTAATGGGCAGTCCAGGGGTCAGTAGTATTCAATGGACAGTCCAGGGGTCAGTAGTATTCAATGGACAGTCCAGGGGTCAGTAGTATTCAATGGACAGTCCAGGGGTCAGTAGTATTCAATGGACAGTCCAGGGGTCAGTAGTATTCAGTGGACAGTCCAGGGGTCAGTAGTATTCAATGGACAGTCCAGGGGTCAGTAGTATTCAATGGACAGTCCAGGGGTCAGTAGTATTCAATGGACAGTCCAGGGGTCAGTAGTATTCAATGGACAGTCCAGGGGTCAGTAGTATTCAGTGGACAGTCCAGGGGTCAGTAGTATTCAGTGGACAGTCCAGGGGTCAGTAGTATTCAATGGACAGTCCAGGGGTCAGTAGTATTCAGTGGACAGTCCAGGGGTCAGTAGTATTCAGTGGACAGTCCAGGGGTCAGTAGTATGTAAGGGACCATCCAGGGGTCAGTAGTATGTAATGGGCAGTCCAGGGGTCAGTAGTATGTAATGGGCAGTCCAGGGGTCAGTAGTATGTCATGGGCAGTCCAGGGGTCAGTAGTATGTCATGGGCAGTCCAGGGGTCAGTAGTATGTCATGGGCAGTCCAGGGGTCAGTAGTATGTCATGGGCAGTCCAGGGGTCAGTAGTATGTCATGGGCAGTCCAGGGGTCAGTAGTATTCAATGGACAGTCCAGGGGTCAGTAGTATTCAATGGACAGTCCAGGGGTCAGTAGTATTCAATGGACAGTCCAGGGGTCAGTAGTATTCAGTGGACAGTCCAGGGGTCAGTAGTATTCAGTGGACAGTCCAGGGGTCAGTAGTATTCAGTGGACAGTCCAGGGGTCAGTAGTATTCAGTGGACAGTCCAGGGGTCAGTAGTATGTAAGGGACCATCCAGGGGTCAGTAGTATGTAATGGGCAGTCCAGGGGTCAGTAGTATGTAATGGGCAGTCCAGGGGTCAGTAGTATGTCATGGGAAGTCCAGGGGTCAGTAGTATGTAATGGACCATCCAGGGTTCAGTAGTATGTAATGGGCAGTCCAGGGGCCAGGAGTATGTAATGGGCAGTCCAGGGGTCAGGAGTATGTAATGGGCAGTCCAGGGGTCAGGAGTATGTAATGGGCAGTCCAGGGGTCAGGAGTATGTAATGGGCAGTCCAGGGGTCAGGAGTATGTAATGGGCAGTCCAGGGGTCAGGAGTATGTAATGGGCAGTCCAGGGGTCAGGAGTATGTAATGGGCAGTCCAGGGGTCAGTAGTATGTAATGGGCAGTCCAGGGGTCAGTAGTATGTAATGGGCAGTCCAGGGGTCAGTAGTATGTAATGGGCAGTCCAGGGGTCAGTAGTATATAATGAACAGTCCAGAGGTCAGTAGTAACAAAAGCAAGCTCTTGACGTATCCACCATATACAGCGGTGTACGTGGCTCTGGGGGGGTTTGTTTGGATATTTGGGGCTGTTTGTGGCTCTCACGTCTTTCTCTTTAACTAATGAATTTTCTTTTCTCCTGCAGCCTTCAGTCTCTGAGCAGAGCAGCCTCAGTTCCTCTCCCTCTTCCCCGCAGACAGACGGAGGACACAGCTTTGTACAAGAACACTTCCAAGCTCAGTACAGGTGAGGAGTAATTAGAGGGCCCTCAGGAGGAGTGTGACATCAGTCTGCGGGGTTCTGACTTAACCCTCCGCACACTGCTATGCGCCTTTTACATGTTGTTAGTTACTACTGACCTCTGCACATTGTATTACATACTACTGACCTCTGCACATTGTATTACATACTACTGACCTCTGCACATTGTATTACATACTACTGACCTCTGCACATTGTAGTACATACATACTACTGACCTCTGAACCCTGTGTCACTTACTACTGACCTTTGTACTGTGTTACATACTGCTGACACTGCACTCAGCACTACATACAACTGACCCCTGCACTCAATTACATACATACTACTTGCATCTGAACCCTGCTTTACCTACTACTGACCCCTTTCACTCTGCATTGCTTACTCCTGATCTCTGCACTCTGACTTAACTACTACTTACCCCTGAGCATGGTGTTACATACTTCTGGACTCGTTACTTGCTACTGACCCCTGCGCTGTTACCTAATCCTGACCTCTGCACTCTGTGTTAACATACTACTGACACCTACTAGTGTACATTACATACTTCTGGCCATTGCATTCTGTGTTACATACTACTAACCCCTGAATTTTGCTTTACATACTCCTGACCTCTGCGCTCTACACAACATACTCCTGACCTCTGCGCTCTACATTACATACTCCTGACCTCTGCGCTCTACACAACATACTCCTGACCTCTGCGCTCTACATTACATACTCCTGACCTCTGCGCTCTACATTTACATACTCCTGACCTCTGCGCTCTACATTGCACACTCCCGACCTCTGCGCTCTACATTGCACACTCCCGACCTCTGCGCTCTACATTGCACACTCCCGACCTCTGCGCTCTACATTGCACACTCCCGACCTCTGCGCTCTACATTGCACACTCCCGACCTCTGCGCTCTACATTGCACACTCCCGACCTCTGCGCTCTACATTGCACATTCCCGACCTCTGATCTATTTAAATCTTCCTTACTTTTTAATGGGGCCTTTCTAGGTAATCTCTTATTAAACCCCCAAAACAAACCTTTATTATATTGCAGCTCACCTATTCCTAGATGTGGCGGCTGCATTCAGTTTTCTTTTGAGGTTTCTTTCATTTATTTTCACTTGCTGATCTGGCCAGTAAGTCTGTTGTTTTTCAAAAGGACAAGCTGTCCTGCAGATGTAGCAGTTACAGGGATGAGACAAACAATTTACCACCAACAGGGGAGCTTACAATGATCAGCTTTTATTTATTTATTCATGTAAATCCTTTATCCCAAAAAAACTAACTGATTGTAAAGTGTGAGCTGGAGTTGAGCTTTAATTTGTTAGTGTATAGAAATCTACTGTGCCCCCTGTGCTCCTTCATCCAGAGTGGGGGGGGGGGGGCGCTCTAAAACAGGAGGTGTGTTACTGACCAGATCACCAGGTGAAAACGGAGGGGCTAAAAAAAAAGAATACGAATGCAGCCGCCACATCTATTGATTGCTAAATTTGTTCCATTTTTGGGTTTGGGGTTTATTACGGCTTTTGAACTGAAAGTTGAGTTGTGCTTTAGGGATCTTTTGAGGATGAATTACTCCACAGTGCCAGCAGCTGGACAGGTCAGGGGGGTGTGGCTTATTATAAATCTCTTTTATTGTTGGTAACAATGTAACTTTCCTTTATCATGTGTTCTGGGACGGGGGGGGGGGGGGGGTTGGGAAGGGTTAGATGTTTGCAGACGGGGGCAGATCTGGCTGTCTAGGGACAGGACAAAGCGATGACTCAGATCTTCGGTCCTTGCGGGGGGCGGAGGGACCACACGGCTATAATTACCACCAGACACCTCGTCTGCCTCCTCTAAGTATAGAGCTGGCTGTTTTTGTCTTCTGTTGATATTTTACTATTCTTGTGTTCAGCAATAAAACAATCGTGTAGAGAACATTTGAAAACCCCGTCCATCGATCGTCCCCACAATCCCAGGAGAGGAAGAGGGAGGTTGCAGCAGGCAATGTACTCTATGAAAGACCTTTTTTGGTTTTCTGTCTGTGCTCCTGTGGGGAAGATTGCCCCATCATTGGTGTCAGTGGGGGGAATAGTGCCCCATCATTGGTGTCAGTGGGAGGAATAGTGCCCCATCATTGGTGTCAGTGGGAGGAATAGTGTCCCATCATTGGTGTCAGTGGGAGGAATAGTGCCCCATCATTGGTGTCAGTGGGAGGAATAGTGTCCCATCATTGGTGTCAGTGGGAGGAATAGTGTCCCATCATTGGTATCAGTGGGAGGAATAGTGTCCCATCATTGGTGTCAGTGGGAGGAATAGTGTCCCATCATTGGTGTCAGTGGGAGGAATAGTGCCCCATCATTGGTGTCAGTGGGAGGAATAGCGTCCCATTATTGGTGTCAGTGGGAGGAATAGTTCCCTATCAATGGTGGTGTTGGAAGGAATAGTATGGGGCACTATTCCTCCCACTGATACCAATGATGGGCCACTATTCCTCCCACTGATACCAATGATGGGCCACTATTCCTCCCACTGATACCAATGATGGGGCACTATTCCTCCCACTGATACCAATGATGGGCCACTATTCCTCCCACTGATACCAATGATGGGCCACTATTCCTCCCACTGATACCAATGATGGGGCACTATTCCTCCCACCGACAGACACAGGGAGAGTGAAGTCAAAATATTAGCAGATTAAACTTCAGACTAATGTAGCCTTTCCCATCCTACATTCGAAAGTGTTTTAATCGCCAATGTGTGCCTTTTGGAGCGAGTTTATTTTATTTTTTCCCCTTGGTTCCTGTCTTGGTGACAACCTTCTGATGTAAGAGGAAGTGAGGAAAATAATTTCCCAAGTGGAGACACAGTCTAAAGAAAACCTGAGAAGGATTCCAGCGGTCCCCTAACTCTATGCAAAACTAAAAACCAAAAATTGGGCCAGAGATAGAGAACGTCTTGTGTTGCTGCACAGGGTTCCCCGGGTTCCTGTATCCTTCCCCCCCCCCCTGTATTGTGTCCTGACTTCATGTTGACATTCCAAGGTTGAAAAGTAGAAATGTGTCACGTTCCTTTTAAATTGTCTCGTTGCAGATCATCGCTCACCTGTCCGCACTGCCACAAGCAGAGCGACACGTTCGACCCTTTCCTCTGCATTTCCCTGCCCATCCCCCTGCGACAGACCAGGTAAGATGTGCGCTATTCCAGAGGAAGGATTTAAAGCAGAACTCTGGGATAAGTAAATATTGTCTAAGGGCCAGTTCACACCACATGCAGTCAGTGCGTATTTTTTTTTCTGCATCAAAAACGCATGGATAGTAGGTTATATGGTCTCCAATGGCATATTCTAGTGGATGTGCAGAACAAACCTAATGGCAAAAAAGGTGCTGCAATGGGGGTGACAGTGATGCCTCTTCTCATACCTTCCAGTGTAAATAATCTAATTATACTCCAGATGTATCAAAGCAAAAGTGAGCAAAGTCTTATAGGGCATTTTTTTTAGAAAGCTGCTCCTGCCAGCAGTGCAAAGTCAGTGAGGCAAGGGGGGGGGCTTCTGCAGAGAGACCCCACTGCTTCCACACTGCTGCCAGGGGTCAGGGTATTCCAGTTTCAAAAAGAAAGTAGAACATGCTACATTTTTCCTGCACTGTACTGGAACGCAGTAAAACACACAAAAAATGCACCGAAACCCCAGTACAGTACAAAAAAAGGAAAACCTCAGGAAACGCATCAAAACGATCCGGAACACGCCAAAAACGCATTAGAATGCACAAGCAGAAACTCATCCGGAACGGATCTTAGGTGCGCTTTTGTGGTGTTATCCTGCCCTAAATCCATTCATCATGTGTATTTTTCTTCATGATCGGTTCATACTGATGCGATGCGGAAACGACAGCGATTTCCTGTGCGTCTAAATTGCAGGCAGTTCACATTGCTCTCTGCCAACAGTTGTGGGTGTCAGTGAAAAGTTAATTACACCCCCAAATCAGATTTCAGTGCGAACTGTCAAATTGGATGGAATTAGATCGCATGGCTCTGAACAACCGATCCAATTCCAGTGTGGACAAAAAAAAAAAGCGTCCTCCATTTTGGTGCGAATGCGATTTCTGCCATGCAAACTGTATGGCTGAATTTGCATCGCAAAGACATCTAATGTGATGTGCACAGCAATGCAGTGCGAATTGCATGCAATGTCTGCAATCGCATAAGTGTGAACCCAGCCTGAATCTCGGTGTGCTTTGTGTGTTTCTTCCAAA
The DNA here is from genome assembly GCA_037952925.1 of Lithobates clamitans. Classification (NCBI taxonomy): domain Eukaryota; kingdom Metazoa; phylum Chordata; class Amphibia; order Anura; family Ranidae; genus Lithobates; species Lithobates clamitans. The sequence continues at coordinate 154,280 of JBBGZY010002029.1, forward strand.
TCTGTGCAGAAATCCAGTGTGAGACTTCCTGTAATAAAGACCGCCCACTGCTGCTCTCTCTCCTTGTGCAGGGTGACTGGTCTTGTCTCCACCCCCTCCTGTAGTTTTCTGCAGGCAGCCTGTAGTAGGTGGAGTCTGTTGAGCCCCTCCCACAGCTCTGCTCTCTCTCCTTGTGCAGGGGGACTGGTCTTTTTTCCTCCCCTCCTGTAGTTTTAGGTAGCAGGTGGAGCCTGCTGGGCCCCTCCCATAGCTCTGCTCTCTCTTTTTGTGCAAGGTGACTGGTCTTGTCTCCGCCCCCTCCTGTAGTTTTCTGTTCTGGGTGGAGCCTGCTGGGCCCCTCCCACAGCTCTGCTCTCTCTCCTTGTGCAGGGTGATTGTTCTTGTCTCCGCCCCTCCTGTAGTTTTTAGTGGTGGGATGAGCCTGCTGTGCCCCTCCCACAGCCCTGCTCTTTCTCTTACTTCATGTGCAGGGTGATTGTCTTGTCCCCCCGCCCCCATTTTGTAGGTTTCTGAAGTGGGTGGAGCCTGCTGAGCCCCTCCCACACCTCTGCTCTCTACACAGGCTATGTACAGCACAGTGATGATGTCACAGCTACTTTTTACAAGGTAATACCTGGGTTTGCAACGACATTTGGTGCACACAAGGCGGATTTATATTGTTTGTGGCTACTGAGGAATATAATAAAATGAAAGCTTTGTGTGCGCAGTTCAGCTTTTAATCAGATGTGTTTGGTTGCCTCCCAGAATCCTTTACTTCTTCTGTTCTATACAGCTCAGATTAAAGGGCTCCTCCGCTCAGACTGGGGATTTTTTGTTGAGTCAAAGCAGAAAGGAGCTTCAAAGGCTTTCTAGAGATAAAGAAGAGCTGAAGTCATAAAAATGGAGGCGTTTTATCTTTTCTCTCCTGACATTGAACAGAAAAGTTTTATTACTCCCCACCAGGTGTTGAACTCCTTTAAGGATCATAACATTTCCAGTACTGCCGCAAAACGTGACCCATTCAAGTGAATGGGGCCACACTGCAACCCAATTACTACCATATGTAATGCAGAGGGTCGGCATTTACGTTCCTTTTTTTTTTTTTTTTTTTTTTTTAGGAAAGTATGACCGTTCAGTTAATGGAGTGCGACTTTGATGCTACTCGAGTTCCGGAGAGTGTAAAGTCGCACTCCCATGAACAAAACGTATGAAAAAAATGCATAAAAAACGCAACACTTGCGTTTCTGGTGCGAGCCAATTGAAATCTATTACACGCAAAACGCAATCTGTTGTGGGATAAAAGTCCCAGGCCCTTTCCAAAAAACACACTGGCTCAAAATGCACAGATGTGAACTAGATCCATAGGAAACCATTTTAAGTGGCCTCTAATGCATTTCTGCAAAACACACTAAAAATGCAAATGTGATAACCAAGGGTTAGAAAAATTCTTCACACAATTTTTAGCTATAAGCGCATATGGGCACATGCTGCATAAGGATTTTTTTTGCCTTCCTCTGGATCCATTGGGGGGTTTAAGGTTTCTGAGGCTGCTAAGTAATTATTAATGTGTGTTTTTTTTATATTGAACTCGCTGGTCACATGTATTTTTTTTTTTTTATCCTAATTATGGCGCTACAGAACTCTACCTTTTTTGCAACAGCTCGGTCATTATTTAATGTCTTGTATCCTCTGGGACCAATCTGTTGGTTTATCTATTGCACATCGTAAATACTGGATGGCACAACATAGCTAGCCAAAAACATGGCCACTGCTGGGGCTGCTAAGAAACTGTTAACCAACGAAGTTTTGCCGCAGATGCACGCACAGAGTGACATTGCACTCCGCTCCAAATGACCAGCAGGTCCCCTGTGCCCATCCGTTCTAGTGGATAAGCAGAACTACCCTAATAGTAAAAAGGTGCTGCAATGGGGGTGACAGCCATTCCTTCCTTTCATATCTTTACTAGTCTAATTAAACTTTCCATTCAAATAAGTTAATTCAATTCCAGCTGCGTCAAAGCAAAAGGACAAGGTTTTAGAGGTCTTTTTTGTTTTAGGAAGCAACAACAGCTTAATAGAAAAGCCTGACCCCTGCCAGCAGTGTGGAGGCAGTGGGGTGTCTCTGCAGAGGTCTGAGAAACCCCCCCCCACACTGCTTTTGCACTGCTGGCAAGGGCATCTTTCTAAAGAAAATGACCTATAAGACTTTGCCCAATTTTGCTTTGATACATCTGGAATATAATTAGGTTATTTACATTGAAAGTTTAATAGGTTTTAATCTAGTAGAGGCATGGCTGTCGCCCCCATTGCAGCACCTTTTTTGCTATTAGGGTTGTTCTGCACACCCACTAGAATATGCCATCGGAAACCATATAACCTACTATCCATGCATTTTTGAAGCAGAAAAAAAATGCACTGGGCGGCATGTGGTGTGAACTGGCCCGTAGACAACATTTACTCATCCCGCAAAGTTTATTCTCTTAGATTGCAAGCTCTAATGAGCAGGACCCTCTGATTCCTCTTGTATTGAATTTTAACTGTACTGTCTGCCCTCATGTTGTAAAGCGCTGCACAAACTGTTGGCGATTATATAAATCATACAAATACAGGCTCACAGGGTAAACCCTATGTGCAAATAGCGCTTGCAATATATTAGATATATAAACATATGATCAGTGCAATTAACCAAAAACTGTTAAACTATGTGTAGGAACCCCAGCATGGATTCCTCTGTTAATTCATTTGATATACAAATACTGTATAATAATGAGGCTTTATTCTAGTAAAGGTATGATAAAGGAGAGGCATGGCTGTCACCCCCATTGTAGCACCTTTTTTCTATTAGGGTTGTTCTGCCCATCCTCTAGAATGGACAGGCTAAGGGGCCTGCTGGTCATTTGGAGCTGAGTGCAATGCCGCTGTGTGCATGCACCTGCGGCAAAGTTTCATTGGTTCCTTAGCTTAGATAACTATCTTATTTAACTGAAAGTTTATTTAGGCTTAAATCTAGTAAAGGTAGGACAAGGGAGAGGCATTGCTGTCACCCCCCCCCCTTGCAGCACCCCTTTAGTGTTAGGGTTGTTCTGCTCATATAAAGTCAAAAGGGCCTGCTAGTCATTCAGAGCTGAGTGCAATGGCACCATGCATGTGGGGCAAAGCTTAAAACTGAGGGCCCAATTTGGCTCCAAAAGGATACACAATGGACCCTTTAAGTGAGAAATTGCAAAGGTTAATATCTAGAAACGGCAAATTATTAGTTTCATGAAAAAACATTGCATGGTCCAAATCACACATCATTAGGCAGAAGTGTAAACCCTGAGCTGGAAACTTCCACCGACAAGCGTGCGTGCCCAGAATCGAGCGGGTGGGCGGCCTTAATTATTACAACAGAAAAAGAGAAGAGAAAATTATACGGGAGGGAGAGAGAGAGAAGGAAAAGATCTGATAATTATAGCTGGTGAGTGCTGATAATATCCTTAATGTTTATCTGACTCCCACTGCCAGTCCCGCCAAGCGGCACGGAGCCGGGAAGGGGTTAATCCTGGAGACCGCATAGGAAAAGCCTATGTGCTTCGCCTCGGTGTTATGTTTCTCACAGTCATTACGGCTCTGTAATTACTGTTTATGAAATATGCATTACTGTTTATTATGCGGCGTGTACTACACATCGCTTCACAGAAACCGCGCTCCAAGATGCGTTCTCACACAGGTACTTCTTTGTTACTTGGCTTGTTATGAGAATTCATGTGCAATTAATTTGGACCCCTCAGTAATAAATTGCTCACATGTCACAATATACAACAATAGGATACATTTAAAAACAAAAACAAAAAAAGCTCCTTTTTAATATATAAAAAAAAGCTCCTTTTTAATATATAAAAAAAAAGCTCCTTTTTAATATTAAAAAAAAAAAAAAAAACTTTTTATTTTTTTTGTTTTTTTTGTTTTTTTTTTATATATATTAAATGGCCATCCTTGAGCTCCCATCAGTGACTTTGCGTAGGCTGAGGTGATGTTGTCGCTCTGCTGCACACAGGAGGAAGCATTTCTTCTCCCTTAGCGATCAGACTGCACCATTGTAACTTTTCTGGCAAATCACAAGATGAGAGGCAGCAGCGGGGGCTGCGTCAGACATTTGTGAATAGACATGTGCACTGCCGAAAAAATTTAGTTTTGTTTCATTAGTTTTGTTTTTGTTTTTTCGTTTTTTGGGTCATTCGTTATGATCGAAATTCGTAAATTTGAAAATCCAAAAATTCTAAAATCCAAAAATAAGAAAGAAGATCCCAAAATTGGAAATACTAACTAACCAACTAACTATAACAAACTCACTAACTATTAAATTATAGGGATTGGAATTTCCTTTCAAATTTGGCTGTTGGTCAACGTAACAAATACGAATTTATCCGAAGTTATGAATGTCGCATCTAAACAAATGGAACGGAATGAATTAATAATAATAATAAAGTTTTTATTATTATTATTATTATTTTTATTCAGGATTTATATAGCTCCAACAGTTTTACGCAGCGCTTTACAACATTGTTCATTACGTTCCATTCGTTTAGATGCGGCATTCGTTTTTTTTCGGATAATTCATAACTTCGGATAAATTCGTATTCGTTACGTTCACTAACAGCCAACTTTGAAAGGAAATTCCAATACCTATAATTTAATATTTAGTAATGGTTAAGATTTTTTTAGTTGGTTATTTCAGATTTTAGAGTTTTTTTTAGGATTTTCGTTCTTTTGCATTTTCGTTCTTCTTTCCAAATATTTGAATTTCCAAATATTCAAATTTTACGAATATTCCTTTTACAGTTTTTTCCATTTTTAGGATATTTCCGAATGAACGGATTTGTCGAAATTCGTAAGGGTTAGGGTGGTCTATTTGTGAACACTATTGAGAAATCGCACAGGGAGCATTGCCAACTGCCCTCCTTTTTCTTTCATCATTTTTTCCAATCTGGGATTTGCTGATTTCCCTCAGCCTCTTTCAGCCGCTTCCTGTCTCCATGCACTCCCTCCAGTGTCTGCTGCACATCATTGCTGTGGAACGGTGACCATGGTGGACTTTTCATGAGCAATGTGTGTCGGCGCAGCTGCTTGTATTCGCCGTCACGGTTGACAGAGTGACAACGCAATTAAAAGCGAGGGACAGAGCGATGTCACCCTATACCGGAAAATTCCTCAACATTGATGGGGGTCACAAAATGTTTTAGTTTAAATGAAAATTGAAGAATTGAAGGTACATGGCAAGGCGATGGGCTGCAGCAGGGGCTGATCTGTGTCGGACATTTGTGAACACAGACTGTACAGGCAGCAGGGTTTACATGACACTGTCGTCTCAGAGCCAAAATCTCAGTCCAGGAAGTAGTTGGCGAGTCTGGATGATGCCTGAACAAGCATGGCACCGTCCTTCTGAAGGAAAAAAAAAAAAGCAGATGAGGACATTGTCAGGGGGAGTAGGGTGATATCTAAATACCTTGAAGGGTTACACTGACGCATTACTGAGCATGCTCTGATCAGCCCGGATTATTATTTCCCGTGATGCTTTACTATGTTCGCAGGGCCCTGAACGTCACTTTAGTATTCCAGTCTCAGCAGCAGCGCTTCCTGCGCATTGGCTTGGCTGTCCCGTTATTTGGCACTGTGGCAGCACTGCGGCAGATGGTGGCCGATCAGGGCAAGATACCCGCCGACCAGGTAAGTCGTCTCCTTGGACAACCACATCGGGTGTGATTTTTAACTCTAGAATGGTTAGGTTTCTATTGTAAAAATGTAACGTTTTCATGGGCTCCCATTACCCCCTATATTGTTGCACAGAATAAGAAGGATGCTAACCCCATTGTGCCATCATCCTATTGGTCCAGCCCACTTATGCACCTTCCCCTCCTACCACCAAAGCAGCCACTCCCACTAAAAGCCTGATTTCTAGTTGGTTTATTCAGCTGTTTTTGTTCTTTTAAGGTCATCCTGGCCGAGGTGTACTCCAGCGGATTCCAAAGATCCTTCTCCGATGATGAAGACATGAACAGCATAGCAGAAGGTGACCCAGTCTACGCCTTCCAAGTTCCCCTTGCGGTCCCCAAGGCTCCTGGTTCTTGTAGGACCTCAGGTGGGTTTTCAATGCAGAAAGCTCCAGCTTCTGAAGACATGGCAGATTGACTGGGTTCATGAACATGGAGATTTAAGAGTTTTTCATTGTAACCTGTAATGAGAAAAATTCTAGGGCTCTCATTGATGAACTTCTGAAAATGTTTATTCCCTTCCTTTTAACTAAGGCTCCCGATTCTTGTAGAACCTCAGGTGGGTTTCCAATGCAGAAATCTTTAGCTTCTGAAGATGGCACCAACATGACAGCTTGGCCATTTTAATGAACATGAAGATTCAAGACTTTTTCATTGTAACCTGTAATGAAAAAAATATTGGTGCTCTCATTGATGAACTCCAGAAAATACCAGTCCCTCTCCCGTTATCCAAGGCTCCAGGTTCTTGTAGGATGAAATGTATAGCTTCTGAAGATGGCACCAACATGGCAACTTGGTCGGGCTGATGAACATGGGAATTTAGGAGTTTTTCCTGGTAAACCCATAATGAGAAAAATGCTAGGGCTGCCATTGATGAGCTGGTAAATAAAAAAACTAGTTCCCCTTCCATTACCCAGGGCTCCAGGTTCTTGTAGGACCTTGGGTGGGTTTCCAGTGCAGAAATCCTTAGCTTTTGAACATGGCACCAACATGGCAGCTTGGCCAGGCTCATGGAGATTCAAGAGTTTTTCATGGTAACCTGTAAGGAAAAGAATACTAGGGCTGTCATTGTTGAACTCCTGAAAATACTAGTTCACCTTCAGTTACCCTCCTATAGGACCTCAGGTAGGTATCCAGTCCCGAAACGTCTAGCTCCTGAAGATGGCACCAGCATGGCAGCCTGGCCTGGTTCATGAACATGGAGATTAAAGACTTTTTCATGGTACCTGTAATGAAAAAATTATTGGGGCTCTCATTGATGAGTTCCTCTTCTGTTACCCAAGGCTCCAGGTTCTTGTAGAACCTCAGGTGGTTTTCCAATGCTGAAATGTCTAACTTCCTAAAATGGCACCAACATGGCAGCTTAGCCGGGCTCATGAACATGGAGATTCAAGGGTTTTTCATGTTACCTGTAATGAGAAAAATAATAGGGATGTCATAGATGAAATTCTAAAAATAAGTTCCGCTTCTGTTACCTAAGGCTCCTGGTTCTTGTAGGACCTCAGGTGGGGTTCCAATGCGGAAATGTCTAGCCTCTGAAGATGGAATCAACATGGTAGCTTGGCTGGGCTCATGAGCATGGAGATTAAAGAGTTTTTCATGTTACCTGTAATGAGAAATATATTAGGGCTGTCATTAATGAACTCCTGAAAATACTAGTTCCCCTTCCGTTACCCAAGGCTCCTGGTTTTTGAAGGACCTCAGGTGGGTTTCCAATTCTGAAATGTCTAGCTTTTATGGATGGCAGCCGGGCCGGGCTCATGAACATGGATATTTATGATAACCTGTAATGAGAAAAATATTAGGGCTACCATTGATGATCACCTGAAAATACCAGTTCCTGTTCTGTTAGGCTCCAGGATCTTGTAAGATCTCAGGTGGGCTTCCAATGCAGAAATGTCTAGCCTCTGAAGATGGTTGGCCAGGCTCATGAACATGGAGATTCAAGACTTTTTTTATGTTACCTGTAATGAAAAAAATACTAATGATGTATTTGATGAACTCCTGAAAATACTAGTTGCCTGGCTGCCATACTGATCCAAAGGATTCCTTACTACCTGAGTTAAAGAACTAGACTACATACAGTAACTCAATACTGACACCACAGATTCAATGAGGCAGCCAGGTAGGTAGCATTTCATCACCAGACCCCAGCAACAGTAGCCTCAAGTACAGGTTTCCTTTTAAAGATTGGTGTTGCAACACCTCTTAGCACGTTTCATATGTCCAGACAGGTCAAGCAAGTTTACAAATAAAACCCTTCACATTTTTCCCTTCTCCTGCTGTCCTCTAAAAAATCTTCCCGGACATTTCCAGAGACATCCTCCTTGGTATAGAAATGGAACTGTGGATTATCCTTCCCCCTCTTTTTTCCTAATTTTCTTAAGTATGATTGTGAAGCTGACAGAAAAGAGAGTAGTTGTGGTTTTAAAAATGATGGTGGAACCTCAAGCTGCTGAGCATGGTTCAGTTAGGAGCTTTGTGGCCTTTGATCTGAAGGTGAATGTGTTCGGAATTCTGGATCTGCCCCTTACTCTCCATACTGGGACCTTCAATGTATTTCTTTTGGAGGGTGTCAAAGTAGGTCAGTCATGGTGGAACTCAACGTGCAGGGTTTTGCGCTCCGATCCATTTCAGATACTGTATTACTAACTCGGTCTTTATATACATTCAGTTTGTTAGTTGTGCTATTGGAGTTCCTGAAGAATATGTGCAACATCTCCTGATGAAAGGAAAATGTTATGACCCCTCCCCCATCCCGAAACGCGTTGGCTGCATTTTCAATTTGACGAATGATTAAAGTTTACTTGGGGTCATTTGTGGTTTGGTGCTTTCCATGCTATCTTTCATTTCCTGTCTGGAGACATAAGAGGAAATGAGAGGAGGTCTCCCCAAGGTGAAGGAAATCCTCATCTTTAGACAGTGGCTTCTGGATAGTCTAGGCCAGGGGGTAGACCAAGCTCTTTAAAACAAAGGGCCAGTTTATTGACCTTCGGATTTTAAGGGGGCCAGACTGTGACCAGTAGTAAAAGGAAATGTCTCAGGCTTGGTGGTCAGTCGAAAAAAAATTTACATAGCGCCTGTTGTCAGTATGAGGAGGAATAGTGCTCCATTATCGGTGCCACTGGGAAGGAATAGTGCCCCATCGTCGGTGTCAGATGAAGGAATATGCCCCATCGTTGGTGCCTGTGGGAGGAATGATACCCCATCGTTGGTGTCAGCTGGAGGAATGGTGCCCCATTGTTGGTGTCAGCTGGAGGAATAGTGCCCCATCGTTGGTGTCAGCTGGAGGAATAGTGCCCCATCGTTGGTGTCAGCTGGAGGAATAGTGCCCCATCGTTGGTGTCAGCTGGAGGAATAATGCCCCATCGTTGGTGTCAGCTGGAGGAATAGTGCCCCATCGTTGGTGCCTGTGGGAGGAATGGTGCCCAATCGTTGGTGTCAGCTGGAGGAAATGTGCCCCATCGTTGGTGCCTGTGGGAGGAATGGTGCCCCATCGTTGGTGTCAGATGGAGGAATTGTGCCCCATCGGTGGTGTCCAATGGAGGAATTGTGCCCCATCGGTGGTGTCAGCTGGAGGAATAGTGCCCCATCGTTGGTGTCAGCTGGAGGATATACTGCCCTATCATTGGTGTTGCTGGGAGGAATAGTGCCTCATCATTGGTGTCAGTTGAAGCAATAGTGCCCCATTGTTGATTGCAGCGGGAGGAATAGCGCCCCATCTTTGGTATCAGTTGGAGGATATGATGCCACATTGCTGGTGTAAGTGGAAGAAATAGTGCCCCATCATTGGTGTCAGTGGAAAGAATGATGCCTCATCATTGGTGTCAGTGGAAAGAAAGGTGCCTCACTGCTGTTGTCAGTGGTAAGAACAGTGCCTTGTATCAGTGGGAGGAATAGATTCCCAAGGTCCAGATAAAGGGAACCAAAGGGCCCCATTTGGCCTGCATGACGCAGTTTGGAGACCACGGATCTAACCCGGTTGGAAGATGACCCCTCAACTTTTGCTCTGGTGGCAACTGTTAATTTATAGATTTCCCATCACATTCTGTGTTGGTGTCAGTGGTCATCAAAACAAAAAGAAGGGGAGAATCTACCCAACTGGCAGACAGAGGGCAATAAAAACTTAACGGAGGGCCTTAGCCTTCCTCACATCTGTCCAAAAGTTAAAAAAAAAAAAAAATTTGCCTTTTACATGCATTTTCATTTGTGCTTTTCTTTCCATTTGCAGGCTACCCTCACAGCCTTCCCTCTTCTCCCCGCAACTTTGACACAAATGCAACGAGGTTACCCGGAGGAGGATCCGTCTCCTCAGAGTTCCTGGCCTCCAGCTCGAAGCTTCTCGTTCTCCTGTGCAACCTGGATGGCACGGGTAAACAGGCCCCTAGGTAACTCTGGCTTCAATAAAAGCTCCATTTCTTCAGACTATCAAACATTGTCCTCCATGATATTTACACTGGGACTCTTCACTGAGCATGTCTTTAATTATTACAGGTTTGGCCCTCCGCTGGTCCTGAGGGAAGACAGGACAGTAAGTTGGGATCAGCTGCAGCAAAACATCCTGGCGAAGACCAATTACTTGATGAGGAGTGATGCCCACTTGCCTGTAAGTACAATTTCGAATGGTTAATAGAGTAACTTTGCATAGAATCATTTTGCTCGATTTAGATCAGGGATTCACTAAGAATGGACAAGAATGACAGACCTTAAGGTACAATGTCAAAGGGTTAATGGAAGCCTTAAGGCCGTCATTCTTAGTGCAGAAGAACCATCACCCTTGGACATTCTACATTCTCCAAGTCCAGTGACTTGCTAAGGAAAGACCAGGATGATCATCCTGAAGGCACAATGTGAAATGGTTAATGGAGACTTTAAGGTCATCATCCATGAACCTTCTGCACTTGCTTCAGATTAGTGACTCGCTAGGAAAGGACAAGGAGGACAGTCCTGAAGGTAAAATGTCCAATGGTTGATGAAAACTTTAAGATCGTCCTCCTTGAACATTCTGCATACTTCAAGTCAGTGACTAACAAAGCAGGGGCAAGGGTGACCATCCAGAAAGTACAATGTCAAATGGTTAGTGGAAGCCTTAAGGCCACCTTCCTTGAACCTCTCTTGCATGCTTACTTCAGACTAGTGACTCACTAGGAAAGGGCAAGGAGTACAGTCCTGAAGGTATCTACTGGTTGATGGAATTTTTAAGGTCATCCTTCTTGAACCTTCCACATCCCAAGTCCGTGACTCACTGAGAGAGGACAAGGGAGGATTACCATCTTAAATGTGCAATGTTGAATCGTTAATGAAAGGTTTAAGGCCTTCATCCTTGGACCTTTTGCTTGCCCTAGATCAATGAATCACTAAGAAAGGACAAGGATGAGCATCCTGTAGGTATAATGTCAAATGGTTAATGGAAGCGTGAAGGCCATAATCCTTGGATCTTAATGTTTGCTCCCGATCAGTGAACTACTAAGAAAAGGACAAGGCTGACCATCATGAAGATACAATGTCAAAAAGTTCATGGAAGTTTTCAGGTCATCGTCTTTTGGATCTTCTGCATGACTTGCTAAGGCTGCATTCACACCTGAGTGTTGCATTTTTGAGCGTTTTTGTACCGCGTTTTTTGAGCATTGACATTTTTAATTCGCCAATAAGAAAAATATCATCTGTTTCATCATTTGTTGCTATGTATTCAGCCTTTTCTTCCACTTGTATTTATTTTTTAGTCTTTTTGCACTTTTTTTTGTATGGGGTTAAGGGTTAGGAATTAAAGGTTGGAGGTTTATTTATTTTTATATTGTTGGGTTAGGGGTTAATATTAGGGTTATTTGGTTAATATTAGGGTTAGGGGTTAGGGTTATTTTATTTATTTTTATTAATATTTATTTTTTATTTTGTTTATGATGATGATTATTCATGTATTTATGTTATTTATTATTTATTTTTAATTCTTGCATTTTAGCAGAAAAACATGCGCTAAAACATGCTAATCAAGTGTTTCTATGCATTTCTTTTGGGGGAAAAAAACGCTTCAAAAATGCACCAGTCTTTACGATTTAAGCTAAAAACAAAATCTCCAGAACTTTTTGGAGCTTTAGGTGTTTGGCTTCTGGCTTACCTTGTAGTGGAGATGTGAACCATCTCCATAGAGAATAATTGATTTTTTTATTTTTATTTTTTTCCTCCTTCAGCATTTTGCTTTGAGCTTCAAGCTACAAAATTCGAAGGTGTAAGTGGGGCCTCAGAGCAAGGTTGGATCTTCAAAAACAAGTCCAGTTTCCATAACCTGACCTTTTATTGTAACCCTCTGTGGGTGATTTGCGGCCCACCTCTTGACCGCTCCCAGATGTTGTTAGCGATTCGCTCGCTGCGCCATGACTCCTCCCACTGAGCTGCGTTTTTTTTTTTTTTTTAAACCATAAAAGGCATCAGGGTGGGTGTCCTGATGATGACAACAGTGGACCATACCTGGTTAATGCAGGGCCATCTTTAACATGGGGCTAAAGGGGCAGCTGCCCCGGACCCAGTGATGTGTGCAGAAACGGCCACTTGTAATCTCCATTTGAAGCCCGTGTGACAATGGAAGTGCAATGGGAAGACGGGGGACGGAGTGTTGTCACCCTATTGCAGGAAGTGCTTGAACAAGGACCTCCCGTGGCAGAATCACCAGGAATTATTTTTAATAGAAGCTTCAGATTTCAGATAAAAAAAAAAAAAAACATTAAAAATGAATTTCTGAGATCACGTTTTGTTAAAGCTTCTATGAGATTTTAGTGGTTTGCGTCTGCTTTAAGTGTACAAAATGTCTGCGGATCAGCATATAAAACTTGGTCCAGAAATAAAATTCCCGGTCATGGTGACCACCTGCATCGGCCGCTATAGACGTTTGAATCCATTTTGCTGCGTTGGGAACTTGAAAGGCCGAGCCGTTCTCCTTTTTATATTCTGAGCAGGTTCCATGTGGCGGGAGAGCCGGGGTCAGCTTCACCGCGGGGATCGCAGTGCCGCAGCTGGAGGACAAGACTCTGCGGCGGCAGGGGAAGAGGGGCGGTGGAGGGGCACTGCCGACGAAAAGGACGAAAAAGAAAATCGTCTTATTGCTGATTTGGTGTCATTTCACAGGAATTTTATTTTTACTCTTCGTTTTCTCTCTCTGCAGAATGGCGGCGTCCTCTTTCACATTCGTGTGGGGGCCCCGGACAGCAACTGCTACTTATCTGCCAAGGACGCTCGCCCGCTTCAGCACGCCGCCATTGACAGGTCTGTATATGTGATGCCGTTAACCCTTTCCTACACCTTAACGGGTGCACCTACCCGGGAACTCAGCACAGGGATGGTAGGGACCCCTCATAATGGGCACAGCGGGTGTACAGACCCGGGAACTCAGCACAGGGATGGTGGGAACCCCTCATAATTGGCACAGCGGGTGTACAGACCCAGGAACTCGGCACAGGGATGGTGGGAACCCCTCATAATGGGCACAGCGGGTGTACAGACCCGGGAACTCAGCACAGGGATGGTGGGAACCCCTCATAATGGGCACAGCGGGTGTACAGACCCGGGAACTCAGCACAGGGATGGTGGGAACCCCTCATAATGGGCACAGCGGGTGTACAGACCCCGGAACTCAGCACAGGGATGATGAGAACCCCTCATAATGGGCACAGCGGGTGTACAGACCCGGGAACTCAGCACAGGGATCTTGGGAACCCCTCATAATGGGCACAGCGGGTGTACAGACCTGGGAACTCAGCACAGGGATGGTGGGAACCCCTCATAATGGGCACAGCGGGTGTACAGACCCAGGAACTCAGCACAGGGATCTTGGGAACCCCTCATAATGGGCACAGCGGGTGTACAGACCCGGGAACTCAGCACAGGGATGATGGGAACCCCTCATAATGGGCACAGCGGGTGTACAGACCCGGGAACTCGGCACAGGGATGATGGGAACCCCTCATAATGGGCACAGCGGGTGTACAGACCTGGGAACTCGGCACAGGGATGATGGGAACCCCTCATATTGGGCACAGCGGGTGTACAGACCCGGGAACTCGGCACAGGGATGATGGGAACCCCTCATATTGGGCACAGCGGGTGTACAGACGACTAGAAGCAGATGGGTGACTCCGCCTGCTTATGTCCACCTAGATTTATAGTGATGGTTTTAGGTGGAGCCTTTTTGCTGCAGTTATGTAATTTGGAATTTTCAACAATGGTCGCCTTCCTTTGCAGGGCTCTGCAGCTCTGTGGAAGTGGGGGGCCACCTCATGTCAAGCTGGCTGTGGAATGGGACTCCAAAACCAAAGAGAGGTACGTCCGACTTTTCATTTCTACAGCTTCAGCCAAAACTTTTGTTTTTCAGTTGTGGGTATATTGAGGGAAGGGTAGGGAGCTTTGTCAAATTTGTATTGCTGTCAATGGGTCTGTTTAGGAGATTCCATCCCCACCCCACCCCTCTCCCCCGCCCCCCTCTTCCCCCCCCTCTTACCCCCCCTCTTCCTCCCCTCTCCCCCGCCCCCCTCTTTCCCCCCCCTCTTACCCCCCCTCTTCCTCCCCTCTCCCCCGCCCCCCTCTTTCCCCCCCCTCTCCCCCCCCCATTTTTGTCTGTTTGACAACCGAAATTTATGGGAATTTTCTGCATCTTGTCTATGTGGATGGGATCACACAGAACTGGACGTGAGGAGAAATCTCCCCACTTCCTGTCTAAGTTGGGTATCTCAGGCAGAACAGGAAGTGAGTGGAGATCTCCCCACTATCTAATTGGTGAATATCAAGTAAAACAGGAAGTGAGGGTAAATCTTCCCACTTCCGGTCTAATTGGCACATAGATGGAACGGGTCATGAGGGGAAATCTCCCCACTTCCTGTTCAATCGCCCAATATAAGATGAAACAGGAAATGAGGGGAAATCTCCCTACTTCCTGTCTAATTTGCACATATCAGTCAGAACAGGAAATGAGGGAAAACCCCCCCTACTTCCTGTCTAATCGACCCATATCAGATGGAACAGGAAATGAGGGGAATTCTCCCTACTTCCTGTCTAATTTGCATATATCAGTCAGAACAGGAAATGAGGGGAAACCTTCCCACGCCCTAATTGGCACGTACAGGGCACAACAAGAAGTGAATAGCAAATCCCCTGTCCCATTGGCATGTATCAGGCAGAACAGGAAGTAAGGAACATGGACAGGCCCATAGACTCCTGGGAATTATGACATCATTTGGGAGTTGTGCTTCAACATAAATGTTTCTTGTAGACTTTTTGGGACCATCCAGGAGGAGGTGGTGAAGGATGACGAGTCGGTGAGGACACAGCAGTTGGACCACCAGCAGCAGAACTGCACATTGGATGAGTGCTTTAAGCTCTATACTAAAGAGGAGCAGGTGAGTGCCGGCCGCCATGTTGTTAGAAATTAAAGATATCTTGTTGCTCTTTCTTTACCTGCTCTTGCAGTAAAAACTTCCTTCAGTATTACAGATCTTACCTGCTTTTGCAGCAAAGAACCCTCCCTGTAATGTACATTAAGTGTTTTTTATAGTAACAATTTCCCTTCCATAGCTTTCACTTTCAGTATTAAAAAAAAAAAAATCCTATTTTCTAACAGTCACTTGTACAGTAAGAAACACTTTCCTAATAGAGCAAAAAAAAACTCTTTTGACAACTCTTTTACAGTAAAGACCCCCTTATAAGAGAACACTACCACTGTTCGAATAAAAAAAATGCTTTCTATTCCTCAACCTTCTAGTTCTTATAAATAATCTTTGTTATTATGTGGCTTATCTACTTGTACAATAAAGATCCCCTTCTGTTCTACAACTACTTGACAGTAAAACCCTAATCTTTCCACTGCTCTTACAGGAAAGAATCCCTTCTCGTTACCGTCTTCTCAACTCCTTTTTTTATTTTTTCCTTTTCTGATGTAGTTGGCCCTTGACGATGCCTGGAGGTGCCCTCACTGCAAAGTATTACAGCAAGGAACGGTCAAGCTAAGCCTATGGACCATCCCGGACATCCTTATTATCCACCTTAAGAGGTTCCGGCAGGTGGGTGGACGCAGGAATAAACTTTCTACTTTGGTCAGGTTCCCTCTCTTGGGGATGGACATGGCGCCCCATGTGGTCAAGAGGGGCCAGGGATGCAAAGGTCCCGCAGGACAGTGGTCTTCGTGGAAGGTGGACGGGGGTCCGACGGACGTCTTGTATGACCTGTACGCCGTGTGTAATCACCATGGGAGCCTACAGGGTGGACACTACACAGGTGAGGAAATGTTCTGTGCATCAGATAAATACCTCCAGGATCCCTCCCCCTTCCACATAAATACTTCCCTCATTACAGATAAAGGAAAATGAGAACTTCCATTTTCCTGGAAATTTTGGCAAAAGTCAGGAGATTTCAGCCAAACTTTATCATTCTGGTAGAATGCATTTGAGTAAATGAGGAAGGGTTATGGTTGTTTTTAAGGGTGCAATGGGCTTTAAATGGCTCCTGAGGGTTACAGAACATCTGATAGTTTATTCTGGACCTGTTCCTGTGCCAAAAATGCCCCCTCTGTAGCCTTATATAGTCTTTAAGTTAGTTGGTGATATGCAATGGAGGAGGGGAGATGGCCAAACTATGGAAGTGGGGTGACTATGATACGAAAGAGGGGGGTATTACCATGCTATGGAGGAGGGTAGATGATCACTTGCACACAGGAGAACAAAGACAAGTGTGTCTTGCCTATAGTCAAGCATGGTGGTGGGAGTGTCATGGTCTGGGGCTGCATGAGTGCTTCCGGGAGCTACAGTTCATTGAGGGAACCATGAATGCCAACATGTACTGTGACCTACTGAAGCCGAGCATGATCCCCTCCCTTAGGAGACTGGACCGCAGGGCAGTATTCCAACATAACGACCCCAAACACATGTCCATAGGTTGGACTTGATGGACTTGTGTCTTTTTTTCTAACTCACCTACTGTGTAACTATGTTACCTCCAAGACGACTACTGGCTTGCTAAAGAAGCTAAGGGTAAAGGTGATGGACTGGCCAAGCATGTCCCCAGACCTAAACCCTATTGATCATCTGTGGGGCATCCTCAAACGGAAGGTGGAGGAGCGCAAGGTCTCTAACATCCATCGGCTCCTTGATGTCGTCATGGAGGAGGGGAAGAGGACTCCAGTGGCAACCTGTGAAGCTCTGGTGACCTCCATGCCCAAGAGGGTTAAGGCAGTGCTGGAAAATATTGGTGGCCACACAAAACATTGACAATTTGGGCCCAATTTGGACATTTTCACTTAGGGCTGTACTTGAGTTATTTAGAGGGGACAGCAAATTTACACTGTTATACAAGCTGTACACTCACTACTTTACATTGTAGCAAAGTGTCATTTCTTCAGAGTTGTCGCATGAAAAGATGGAATAAAATATTTACAAAAATGTAAGGGTGTAATCACTTTTGTTAGATACTGTATATTTCCTACCATGACCATGCTATGGTGGAGGAGCGATGACCATGCTATAGTGGAGTGATGACCATTCTATGGAGGAGGAGCGATGACAATTTGCACAGGAGATACATTTCCTACCATGATATGGAGGAGCGATGACCATGCTATGGTGGTAGGCGGGATGGCCATAATATGGATGAGGGGGGTGGCTCTTCTATCAAGGAGAGTAGATGACCATGAACGAAGGAGCTATATTCCCTATCGCAGTTAAAACTCATTAGTCTTATGTGGCCTTTATAATAGGGTTACCAAGAGTTACTTGGTAATGGTATGCTGTGGACGAGGGGGTGGCCATACTATGGAGTAGGGGGGTGTTGGGTGACCAGGGTATAGAGTAATGAGGATGCCCATAGTATGGAGGAAGGTAGATGACCATGCACAGGAGCTAGATTTCCTATGGCAGTTGGTGTCCTCTCATAAGCCCTATATAGCCTTTTATAATAGGGAGCTTCTGAAACCATAAAATATTTAAAGTTACTTGGTTATGATATGCTATGGAGAAGGGGGGGGGGGGGGGCATCCTATGAAGGAAGTAGATGACCATGCGCACAGGATGCCCCCTCATTAGTCTTCTATAGCCTTTGTGGTAGTAGGGTTACCAAGAGTTACTTGGTAATGATATTCTATGGAGGAAGGGATGCCCACACTATGGAGAAGGGTATATGACCAAACACAGGATTTAATTACCTATGGCAGTCACCATGATGGAGGTACCATGAACACCAGACGATGGGTTTCGTAATGGGAAAGGAACTTGAACTTCTCTTTCTCTCTCTTTTTCGCTTTCAAAAGACTTACTTGACCCACGAATCCCACCTCATCTTACTTCACACTACAATAAAGTCAATTCTATATGCTTCACATGCTGACTAGAACCACCAACCATGTTCTTTGGAAGCCCAAGGGACTTTTGTCAAGGCTCACAGTTCTGATTCAGAAAAGGCCATGTGGTGCTATGAAGACCCATTAATTGGGTAAATGTGGATGGAGATTTGGCTTTTTAGGGTTGCATCTGATCTGCCTTTCGGCACCTACTCAGATCACTGGTCTAGCGAGTCTTATTGTGCATATCAGATACAACACCAGGACAGAAAGTTAAGGGAAACCCAAAAATTTACAGCTGTCTCTGGAACATTTAGTGAGGGACAACTGTTCTTTCCCCTCACTTTGAAGGACTTTCCTCTCACTTCTAGATAGGTAAGTAAAGGGAAATCTCCCCAACCTGCAGGAGTTTTTTCGATGACCTACTACTCTAAAGTTTTGGGTTTTTTTTTTCGTTTCAGTTAGAAAGTACTAGTAAAAAAAAAAAGAAGAAAAAAAACCCCCTAAATTCCACCAGTTAATTCACCCATGTCCCTTTTTTGTGCTCTCAGCCTACTGCAGGAACTCAATGGATGCTCGATGGTACAGTTATGATGACAGTAACGTGGAATTGGTCCAGGAGGATGAGGTCTGCACCCGGGGGGCTTATCTGCTGTTTTACCAAAAGAGGAACGCCATCCCTGCCTGGTCTGCCAGCAGCTCCGTAAGAGGTACTATAACTCTTGGGATAATGGCAGTTAGGGTTGACTGTTGTCCTGAATGGAACTAACCTTAACAGGGAAGAAAGTTTTAGGGATGAGTGGGTGGAGATGCATATATGAGGCTTGGTGTGTGTGTGTGTGTGTGTGTGTGTGTAAGGTGGCAACATGTGGAGGGGACTTTATTAACACAAAGCTGCTTGTTGGTATTGTCTATGGCAGTAGTCTCCACCTGGTCTCCAAACTGAATGTGGCCCTTTGCTTGCCTTTACCTGACCCTTGGGGCACTATTCCTCCTTTTGACTCCAACAATGGTATATAATTCCTACCACCTATGTGGGCACTATTCCTCCCACTGACACCAAAGATGGGGCTCTATTCCTCCCACTGACACCAAAGATGGGGCTCTATTCCTCCCACTGACACCAAAGATGGGCATAGTTTATGTCCAATAATGCCAGGATATTTTCTACTGCCACTGGCCACTATTTGGCACCCCTAAAGTCTGAAAAACAGTTGACTGGCCCTTTTGGTTAGAAAGTTTGGAGACCCCTAGTCTATGGCTACCAGTCAGCATTTCTTTCCTTTCCCACCCTACTGTGGAATCGTGCGCTTACAGGTACCATCAAAACAGAGGCAGAGGCGTTCGAGGTTTTTCTTTGTTCTAATTTCACCAAGTTTTAGGATCTTGCACTGTAATTACAGGTTCCACAAGTTCCTCCATGTCGGACCACTGGGTCCTTCGACTGAATGGAAGCAAGAGAGAGAGCTTGGCGTCCCATGTTACTACCAACTGCTCACCACCTCCCCAAAGGCCAGACTCTGTGGTCTTCCTAGATGAGGAGGACTTGGACCAAGGTAAATATGTGGCTTCCTGGGTACAAATCCACGCAGATACTTCAAAATCATGATTTTGTGGAGGGGAGAGTCAACTCCATACAGTTTTATAATGAAATGTCCAACAAGATCATATAGATGTGATGGCATTGGTCAGATGTCTACAAACATTTGGCCATATAGAATATTTTAGGGTGGTCAACTATTTTATTTTTATTTTTTTCTTGCAGGTTGTGGCACAAAGTCTTTTGTCCGTGGGGTCAAGGGTCGTAGTGCCAGCATGAAACTGTCATCTGCTTCCAAAATAAAGCTGAGCCTCAGTAAGGCGATGCCACTCCGGTGGTCATTCGGAGCAAAGGATAAGGCAAAGCCCAAGACTGGTGAGCTAGTGGAATATTTAGAATCTGGCCGTCGGCCAAAGTACACGAATGAGTCTATTGTGCCATTGATGACCAACACAGACAAGCCAACCAGTGGACCTCAGCCACAGGTAAACCATAAGAATACTCATGGTGCCAATGAAATCAACTCAGCCAGTGGTCAATCAAAACCAGCAAAGACAGATACTTCAGATGGAAAGCTTAGAGATAAAGTGAGCCGCCAAGATAGCAGTGCTGTGACTGAGAAAGGAGATGGGCCTTCACAATCCCAACACAGGACTATGGGTGTAGACGGTCCAGCGCCTTTTGACTCTGTTGAAAAAAGCAAAGGAAATTTAGTTAAAAAGGGAGATGGAAACCAAAGAATCCTTACTAAAGACAGCAGCAGGCCAAGAACCTCAGAAACTGGACCTCAGGAGGAGAAGTCAGCAAAGTCTAGGTCTACTGGTTTACCGAAGAAAGAATCCAGGAGGCCGAGCACGTCAGACAACATTAAAACTGACCTCCATGCCAGGACAACCAGGACATCCCTACCTAATGGGGTTTTAGATGGGAGGACTAGTGGCCCCATGCCACGTCGTCAGAAAGAGGACCATGCCCCCAGCAAAGCTCAGATGGACATCAGGAGAGCCCATAGCTCAACCAACGTCCAGAATAAGGTAGAGTGGACTATGAAGAGGTCTGCCTCTCTGTACAAGAACGGAAGTGCGACTCACCAAGCTGCCAGGCAGGCAGCGGCAGCAGCAGAAAAATCGTCCTCAGGTACACTTCAGAGAATGAGATATCAAACTTCCTCCCTAGGAAGGAAGAAAACGGTGCCTGAATCCAGCTTCTAACAGTGCTCTTAACTCCCTTTTACCACCTTTATGACAATGACTATAATAGGAGAACCTGGCGTACTTTGTTGCTTACGCTGGCGGTCCTCAGTGGGCATTTGGGTTGCCATTTGGGATCTCATATTTATTATATTAAAGAACAGAATATTGCAGGTTTGTTCCCCACCATGTCTCCACCGCTGTACTGGACCCCACCCAACAAATCCCTACATCTGACAGCCAGAAACTGAGCTACTGTTGTCACCAGCCTGAGTGAGCTCTTCCTACATAGTATAAAGTACGGGAGGTCTGGCATACCATCCTTTGGTAAATTCTCCAAAGAAATAAACAGTACAAGGTACTTGATCAGACCTGTGACACCAGCAGCTATATTCATCCAAACGCTCGACCTGTGATGGCCTTTTCAGGGCGGGGACCGCAGCAAAGACCTGTTTGTGGGCCCCATTTTCTCTGGGCAGAGTTGCTCTGGGCACAGGTTGTATACAATTATCCGTTCAGGTTATCTACAATGGGGCTGATTTACTGAAGGCCAATAGACTGTGTACTTTTACAAGTGCCATTGCGCCACAGCTTAGTAAATGACGGAGAATTCTTCTGACTTCCATCATCCAATCACGTGCCAGCAAAAATGTTGTTTTTTGTTATTTTTATTTTCCTTGCGTGTGATTATTCTTTATAAAGTCAATCTTTAGCACATTTACTAAGCTCTGGAGCAGCTGCACTGGCAGAGTGTACAGTCTGTTTGACTTTGCAGGTAGTATACAATGTATCCATTACAGGCTAATATACAATGTATCGGTGCAGACTATACAATGTGTCAGCGCAGGCTGTATACAATGGATCGGTGCAGGCTGTATACAATGTATCGGTGCAGACTGTATACAATGTATCAGTGCAGACTGTATACAATGTATCGGTGCAGACTGTATACAATGTATCAGTGCAGACTGTATACAATGGATCGGTGCAGGCTGTATACAATGGATCGGTGCAGGCTGTATACAATGTATCGGTGCAGACTGTATACAATGTATCAGTGCAGACTGTATACAATGGATCGGTGCAGGCTGTATACAATGTATCGGTGCAGACTGTATACAATGTATCAGTGCAGACTGTATACAATGGATCGGTGCAGGCTGTATACAATGGATCAATGCAGGCTGTATACAATGTATCAGTGCTGGCTATATACAATGGATCGATGCAGGCTGTATACAATGGATCGGTGCAGGCTGTATACAATGGATCGGTGCAGGCTGTATACAATGGATCGGTGCAGGCTGTATAGAATGGATCGGTGCAGGCTGTATAGAATGGATCGGTGCAGGCTGTATAGAATGGATCGGTGCAGGCTGTATAGAATAGATCGGTGCAGGCTGTATACAATGTATGCGATGCAGGCTGTATACAATGTATGCGATGCAGGCTGTATACAATGTATCAATGCAGGCTGTATACAATGTATCAGTGCAGGCTGTATACAATGTATCGGTTCTATAAGTGCCATGTTTAGATATGGTGACAAGTGAAGTCAGTACAGGCTGTATACAATGTGTCTGTTGCAGGCTATATACAATGTATCAGTGCAGGCTGTATACAATGTGTCTGGTGCAGGCTGTATACAATGTGTCAGGTGCAGGCTGTATACAATGTGTCAGGTGCAGGCTGTATACAATGTGTCAGGTGCAGGCTGTATACAATGTATCCGGGGCAGGCTGTATACAATGTGTCAGGTGCAGGCTGTATACAATGTGTCCAGTGCAGGCTGTATACAATGTGTCTGGTGCAGGCTGTATACAATGTGTCTGTTGCAGGCTATATACAATGTATCAGTGCAGGCTGTATACAATGTGTCTGGTGCAGGCTGTATACAATGTGTCAGGTGCAGGCTGTATACAATGTGTCAGGTGCAGGCTGTATACAATGTGTCAGGTGCAGGCTGTATACAATGTATCCGGGGCAGGCTGTATACAATGTGTCAGGTGCAGGCTGTATACAATGTGTCCAGTGCAGGCTGTATACAATGTGTCTGGTGCAGGCTGTATACAATGTGTCAGGTGCAGGCTGTATACAATGTGTCCAGTGCAGGCTGTATACAATGTGTCAGTGCAGGCTGTATACAATGTGTCAGGTGCAGGCTGTATACAATGTGTCAGGTGCAGGCTGTATACAATGTGTCAGGTGCAGGCTGTATACAATGTATCCGGGGCAGGCTGTATACAATGTGTCCAGTGCAGGCTGTATACAATGTGTCAGTGCAGGCTGTATACAATGTGTCCGGTGCAGGCTGTATACAATGTGTCCGGTGCAGGCTGTATACAATGTGTCGGTGCAGGCTGTATACAATGTGTCGGTACAGGCTGTATACAATGTGTCCGGTGCAGGCTGTATACAATGTGTCAGTGCAGGCTGTATGCAATGTGTCAGTGCAGGCTGTATACAATGTGTCCAGTGCAGGCTGTATACAATGTATCCGGGGCAGGCTGTATACAATGTGTCCGGTGCAGGCTGTATACAATGTGTCAGGTGCAGGCTGTATACAATGTGTCAGTGCAGGCTGTATACAATGTGTCGGTACAGGCTGTATACAATGTGTCCGGTGCAGGCTGTATACAATGTGTCAGTGCAGGCTGTATACAATGTGTCAGTGCAGGCTGTATACAATGTGTCAGGTGCAGGCTGTATACAATGTGTCAGGTGCAGGCTGTATACAATGTGTCCGGTGCAGGCTGTATACAATGTGTCGGTGCAGGCTGTATACAATGGATCGGTGCAGGCTGTATACAATGTGTCAGTGCAGGCTGTATACAATGTGTCAGGTGCAGGCTGTATACAATGTGTCAGGTGCAGGCTGTATACAATGTGTCGGTGCAGGCTGTATACAATGTGTCAGGGGCAGGCTGTATACAATGTGTCGGTGCAGGCTGTATACAATGTGTCAGGGGCAGGCTGTATACAATGTGTCAGTGCAGGCTGTATACAATGGATCAGTGCAGGCTGTATACAATGTGTCAGGTGCAGGCTGTATACAATGTGTCAGGTGCAGGCTGTATACAATGTGTCCGGGGCAGGCTGTATACAATGTGTCCGGTGCAGGCTGTATACAATGTGTCCGGTGCAGGCTGTATACAATGTGTCGGTGCAGGCTGTATACAATGTGTCAGGGGCAGGCTGTATACAATGTGTCGGTGCAGGCTGTATACAATGTGTCCGGTGCAGGCTGTATACAATGTGTCCGGTGCAGGCTGTATACAATGTGTCCGGTGCAGGCTGTATACAATGTGTCCGGTGCAGGCTGTATACAATGTGTCCGGTGCAGGCTGTATACAATGGATCAGTGCAGGCTGTATACAATGTATCAGTGCAGGCTGTATACAATGTGTCAGTGCAGGCTGTATACAATGTGTCCGGGGCAGGCTGTATACAATGGATCGGTGCAGGCTGTATACAATGTGTCAGGTGCAGGCTGTATACAATGTGTCCGGGGCAGGCTGTATACAATGTGTCCGGTGCAGGCTGTATACAATGTGTCAGTGCAGGCTGTATACAATGTGTCAGTGCAGGCTGTATACAATGTGTCCGGTGCAGGCTGTATACAATGTGTCAGTGCAGGCTGTATACAATGTGTCGGTACAGGCTGTATACAATGTGTCCGGTGCAGGCTGTATACAATGTGTCCAGTGCAGGCTGTATACAATGTATCGGTTCTATAAGTGCCATGTTTAGATATGGTGACAAGTGAAACTCTCCCAGAAGAAGGTCCTGGAAATAAGGGGAGAGGTTTTATATTTATTTAGAGGTGTGATGAATATTTTTTTAATGATTTTATTACTGTTAAAGATTTTACATTGCACAACTTTTAATACTACTTTTTTATGAATTGGGCCTTCATTAGGGTTTTGGGTGCTTCGCTGCCATAAAGAAGTGTTTGAAGCCGACGTCCAGCACAGATGAGCGTTTCCCTGTTGATCCAATAGAATAGTGTAGGTGACCGACCTGCTCTGCGTTTCTTCGGACGCAGCGGCTCCTATGGAGGTGCATTTGGATTGCATTCAAAGCCGCCTCTCCTCGGCAGTCGCTGCATTTTGCATTTGCAGCACGTGAAAAGGCCTGACATGAACACCGCTCTACAAGGCCTTTAGTAATAGAAGGGAGGACGATGTATTACACGCAGCACTCAAATCCCCGCTGTGGTTTTATTTTTTTTTATTTTTATTTTTTGTAATGCGCGTGAACAAAGAATGCTCGTGATTGCATGCCTTTGGGCATCACTACTATTCTTCCCCTCCTGCATCTTTTATAAAGAAGATACAGAGTAGCTGAAGTAGAACCAAGGCCAGCCGCGCTCCCCCCATTATCTGCGTGTGACGCTGGCAGCGAATGCAGTTCAATGTCTGCGTTATCACAGCGCCATCTAGTGGTGTATTGGCAGATTGCATCGGGGTTCATTTTTAAAGTAACTACCAGGCCTACTTTACATGAATTCTTTCGAATGATCCCGCCATTGCTGACTTTCTTTAAACCACTTTATGAATCGATGTAAATGTTGGATATCATTTTTTTTTTCCTTTTTTTGAGGGGAGCGAATCGGGTGCCATTTTTTTTTTTCCTTTCCCAGCTCCCACATCCCTTTTAAATAGGGTCTGTACACACGTGTGGCGGGAAGGATTGGTGGTCATGTGACCCCCATGGTTGGCGATTGCATAGGTCACATGATCAGGAGCCGGTCCCGCTTGTCTACCTAATGTTACTGGGGACCATGATGAGCATAGCGCCCCAACTGTCCCGCATTTGGAGGGACTGTCCCGGATTTGGAGCAATGTCCCACTTTCCCTCTTTCCTCCTCATTTTGTCCCTCATTTTGGTCTGATCTATATAGATGTATATAAAATGCACTCCTGATCTATCAAAACGTGCTTCCGGTGATAAATCTGGTTTCTGCATTTGTAATTCCAAAAGCCAGTATAATGGAATAGTAATGGTAAAGCATTTGTGGGTTTAACCAATCTGGTTTTTTTTTTGTGTGCAATTCTCCTTTAAGGGGGCGTGGCAAGGGGGTGTCCTATGTCTGCCTACTTTTGCTGATAGGTGTCCCTCATTCCCATTTAAAAAAGTTGGGAGGTGTGCGAGAGTGATCTTTGAAGGTTTGGTCTCTTAGCAAGGAACTCGCTCACATCAAGTGACGCCTATGAGCAGCGTATCACCGTTACAGCCCGCCGCACACATGTGATAGGCTGGCGTCAGCAGGTTGTTAATGTGGTAAATAATCGGAGCGTTAGACGATGTGAATCCAGCCTGAATAGATTTTTATTGGCCAACATGAAAACACATTAAAGAGTAACTCCACTTTTGTGAGACTTAAGTAACGCAGTGCCGTATCGCAAAAAATGGTCATTAAAGGGGGTGGGGGGTGAAGGTCAGGTGGGTAAAAAAATAAGTAAAAAATGTATGAAAATAGAAAAGCCTTTATCCCTTTTTTTTACTTTGGGTCCAGTGCTCTTCCCATGGAATTTTCGGAGAAGGGTTCCGCCCCTATGTGTACTCGTCTCCGCGGACGCACGCTCTCTCGCTTTCTGTCGCGGGAGATAAAATCCTCCAATCTGAGTTGTCCTTGGGCTGTATTTGTTAATCCATTAGAAGCGTTGTTCATCTTCGTGTAAATCGGTCCGGGGGAAGATGAAGTCTGAAAAACGCTTTCAACGACGACTCCGCGGGGAGTCCCTCTCCCCCCCCCCCCCCCCCCCCCGAGGTGCCGAGCTATTTTTACTGCACAAGTACTTTTTTTTTTTTTTCTATCTGTACGGGTTACATTGTGACAAAAGCTCTTCTCTGACATGTTTGCACTGAATCAAAGGGGAATATTCCTACGGAAAGAAAAGAACGCTTCGCCCAGAGCTGCGCATTGTTATAGAGCCAAAGTGTATTTTTGCGAACAAAATGTATTTTATGGATATTTTTTTTTTCATGAACTGGACATACCTTCTGTCTGTACAAAAATGTGATGTGACAAAAAATGTAAAGTATGTAAGGCCGAAACTTTTATTTTTTACTTTGGGGTAAAGTGTGGGGGGGCGGGGAGGGATTGTTCCCCTGTCAGGTTTTCATTTTTATTGAGGTCTTCTGTCCTGCTGAGTGGATCCCCCCCCCCCCCCCTACTTGTCAGGGACACCATTGTCACCCGAACAGGAAATCTTCCAGTGGAGACACCAGTTTCAGTGAGAGCTGACAGAGAGATTTCCTTCCATTTCCTGTTAGGTCTGGGACAGGAAGTGCAGAAAAATCTCCCCAATGGCACACAGTCAGGAGAAAAAAAAAAAGATCTAACAGGGGGTCTAACCTTTTTGTACTTAATATAACCCCAGTCAACCCCAGGGTTCTGGAACAATGGGGTGTAATACAGAAGTTATATTAATGCTGAAACAGAATATTGTGAATCTCATTATATGCTGTCGGGAACTCTTTATTCACTCTTTAAATCTCTCTGTTGTCCATTTGGATGGGGTGAAAGGTTAGAACCTCTGTCAGATTTTTCATATTGCTGTGTCCCAATTTTCATGACTTCCTTGACAAAAGTTGCCTTTTTGAATATAAAAGGGATCTCTATCTCTGCCCCCCCCCCTTCAACTCCCCCCTTCAACTCCCCCCTTCCCTTCCCAATGTCTCCTTTCGACCTTTCTCCCCTCTCCCTTCCTCACAACCTCCTCCTCCTCCTCCTCCTCCTTCCTCCTTCCTCCTTCCTCTTCCTCCTTCCTCCTTCCTCTTTCCTCTTCCTCTTTCCTCTTTCCTCTTTCCTCTTTCCTCTTTCCTCTTTCTCTTTCCTCTTTCCTCTTTCCTCTTTCCTCTTTCCTCTTTCCTCTTTCCTCTTTCCTCTTTCCTCTTTCCTCCTCCCTCCTCCTTTCCCCCTCCCTCTCCTCCTCCCTTGCCCCTCTTCCTTGCCCCCTCCTCTTCCCCCCCCCCTATCCTCATTCATCCTTCTCCCCTCTCCCTCCATCCTCCTCCCTCTCCCTCCATCCTCCTCCCCCCCTCCCTTCATGCTTCTTTCCCCCTCCCCCCTCCCTTCATCCTTCCTTCCCCCTCCCTTCATCCTTCCTTCCCCCTCCCCCCTCCCAACTCCTTCCTGTGTCATGACCTACAGTCTGCCCAGGAAGTGAGGCAGAAGTAATGGAGCAGCTATGAAGAGAGTGAGGTAATCCCGTGTAGGATAAATAGAAAGCTGTTTTATTTTTGCAAAACAATGACATTATTGCTAAGGTGGTACATGGGGGGGCTGGAATTTAGAGAAAAAAAAGTTGAAAAAAGTGAACTTGGCCTTTAAGGATCCCATTTACACCTCCGCTGTGCATTGCTTCATGTGTTAGAAAATGAAGATCACGTGATTTTTTAAAAAGCTCATTAGAGTGTAGCCCGGCCTTCTTTAACGCCACGCACGTCAACGCACCGCAATCTACATGGGCCACACAGTTCTCCAGAGCTGAAGGATTTTGGGGGACAGCACTGCCCATTCACATCGCTATATTCTCTACAAGTGATACTGAACCTTTTATTTTTTTTTTTGATAACGCAGACCTCCAATGATGTTGGAATCTGAAAATAATAAAATATTTATTATACCTGTACAAAAAAAAAAGTGGTTTTCTATAAATAAATCTAATATATATATATATATTGATGAAGGCCGCGTGAAGGCAGCTATTTTGATAAGTGAGGAAAAATTCTCCACCAGATGTTTTTGATATAAATTTCTATGCAGTAACTGATTTTATCTTTTTTTTTTGTATATTCTATTTTATCTGTTTCTTACCTGAAGGAATAAAAGTGTTAAAAAATGGAGTTGGTGTGCAGACTCTTCTTCTTATATAGAAGTCATTTCCAAAATATTACAGCAAAAAAAAAAAAAAAACTGAATCGCATTGGACTGCCTAGTTTCAAAAAGTAAGTTTCCATTTTTTAATTTTCTTTTTAAAATACAAAAAAAATACCCCCCAGTGGTTATTAAAAATGAATTCCAGGTATGGTCAATTTTTACAGCTTGGTCCAGCTGCAGGGGGGGGGGGCGGCTGCCCTGGGCACTGTGGCATCATGTGAGGTTTGGGGTGCTATGAGGAGATTGGGGGGGTGGAGGTGGGGGGAGGGGATTTGTGTTGGAAGGAGGAATTTGGGGGGCGGCAAGGGGGTAAGAATTTGGGAGGAAGTGCTGAGAGCGGTGATTTAGGGGGATTTGTGTTGAGAGTGGGGGCTGGGAGAAGAGGATTTGTACAAGGAGAAGGGATTGGGGGGGGGGGTTACTATAAGAGGTAATATGGTGGCAGGGGGGTGACTTATGCTGGTAAGGATGATTGAGGAGTATTTGTGTTGAGATTGGGGGCTGGAAGAAGAGGATTTGTACGAGGAGGAGGGATTTAGGGGGTTGCTAGAAGAGGTAATATGGTGGCAGGGGGGGGGGGGTGATTTATGCTAGTAAGGATGATTGAGGAGTATTTGTGTTAGGAAGGGAGATGTTGGGTTTTTTTTGGGGGGGGGGGAATCTTTTGGGCTAGGAGGGGGAACTGGGGTAAATTTGTGCTGGGTGGGGGGTTTTGAGTGGGTAGAGGATTTTTGCTGGGAGAAGTGATTTTTATTTTATTTTTTGGGGGGGGGGGGGGGGGGGCAAAGATTTGTGCTTTTGAAGGAGGATTTCAGCTGGGGGCCGATTTGAGGGGGAATTTATGCTTAGGGGGTAAACATGCAGATTTGTGTTCAATTTTTTTGGGGGGGAGGGGGGGCTTTTGCTGACACATAATGCTCATGTATCTTGGGGATGGGGGGAGGGTATTTGTGTTGGAAGGAGGAATTTTGGGGGGCAGCGGGGGGGGGGGGGGGTAAGAATTGTTCTAGGAAAGGAAATTTGGGAGGAAGTGCTCGGAGCGGTGATTTAGGGGGATTTGTGTTGGGATGGGGACTTGGAGAAGAGGATTTGTAAGAGGAGGAGGGATTTTGGGGCGGGTTTTGCTAGAAGAGGTGATGGGGTTGGGGGGGGGATTTATGCTAGGGGAACCCTAATGCTGATGTGCCCCCCCCCCGATGAAATGGAGTTTGACACCCCTGCTCTAGAAGCTGGAAATCTCTCTCTGTTGTAGGCATCAATGATCTCCACCAGCTCCTGTTGCTCGCGCCGCACCGAGCCCCTGCCCCGCTGTGGGGTGAGTCTGACCGTTAGGGACAGGCGCCATTCCAAGATTGTTTTGCAGCTTCTCAATAAAGGCAAAGCATTTGCTGATTGGATGCGGTGGAGAGGCGGCGGTATGGTGATGTCACACTCGTCCCATTAGAGAATGAGAAAATATAAAGCATTCTCTGAATGGTGCCGAGCGGCTGACCTCCGGTGTTCACAATGCAGCAGACAAGCCGCTCAGCAAGTGGAGATCACTGGAGTAGCGGTGTAGTAGTGGTGTAGTTGTAGTGTAGTTGTAGTGTATTAGCGGTGTAGTACTGGTGTTGTTGTGGTGTCTACTACTATTATTTCCAGATTCTAGTGCACGTGTGAAAACATGAGGCCCTGGGTAAGCCAAAACTTGGCCCTCCAGGCCATTTCATGTGGCCCTTGCACCTCTTCTGCCGCTGTGGCACCCCCCTCCCACCACCACCACCACCACCACCTTGTCTCAGCAGTCAGCAGCAGAGAGGAGGACAGAACTCCTCCTACAGATCCTGCTGTTCTCTGTGCAGCCGCAGCACCTCCCCCCCTCATCGCCGCCTCCTCTGATCTCCCCATTCAGATGAATCCGGCCCTCCTCTGGTCCTCCTCCAGACCCTGCACTCTCTGTTTCCTGGGTGTTTTCTGGCAGCAGCACAAGGTAAGGGGGGATCCACCTGTGCTGTAAGGGAGGATGGGGGGAGGATTTGACTTCTGTAATAAGGACATCCCTTATTGGATAAATGAACATGTCCAAATGTTATGTCCATCTTTCCGATTTTTTTTTTTTTTTTTTTTTTTTTTTTTTTAGTATAATGGAGTATTTGAGAGTCAAGAGCAGTGCCGGGACAAGATCTAGATCCTGGGGCGGACATGCAACCCCCCCCCCCCCTTCTCCGATATATGGGCATTATGTGCCAGCAAAAAACCCCACAAAAACTTGAGCACATAAATACCCCCTCCTGGACAAATCCCTCCTCCCAGCTCAAATCTTTGCCCACCTATTCTCCACCCCCTTCCCCGCACAAATTTACTCCCCCCCCCCCCGTAAAAAATCACTCCTCCTAGAACAAATCCTCTACCCCTCAAATTTCCCCTCCCAGTATGCATCCCCCTTACTCCAAACCTTCCCCCCCCCCCAGCACAAATTCCCCCCATACACCCTCCTAGCACAAATACATCCAATTCATTCCTACTAGTACAAATCCCCCCCCCCCCAAAAAAAAAAAAAATTCCCTCCATAGCACAAATCCTCTCCACTATATCACATCTTTTAGCTCAACCCCCCCCTCCCCCAAATCCCCCTTTCTAGCACAGATCCTCCCCCCATCCCCCCCAACACAAATTCCCCCCCCCCCAAATTACAACTCCTAGGCATCCCCCCTACCAGCATATATCTTTGCCCCCCTATTCTTCACCCCCCTCAGCTTGAATCCTCTCCGCAAATTCCCCCCATACACATCGCCCCCCCCCCCAAAAAAAAATCACTCCTCCTATCACAAATCCTTGACACCGCCAGAAGCAAAACTGGAAGACGGACAGACAGAGCGTTGTCACCCGCAGGAAGAGTCTGGACAAGGACCTTTCATGGCAAGACCACCAGAAATGATTTTAATGAAAGCTTTAAAAAAAAAAAGAAGAAAAATAAACTGATTTTTTTTTTTTTTGCTAAAGAGATTTTAGCTATTTTATTATTTATTTAATTTCATCGACTTTACGTCATTTGATAGCAAAGTGTCGCTATGTGTGTATATATATAATTATTTTTTTTATGTGTATTTGGTGTGATTTGCAGGACGGTGATCTTGGAACAATGGAACAAACCGGTTTCACATGAAGAGGGAATTAAAAGCCACAAAGAGCAGCCGGTCTCCCCACACAATACTAGAATGCCATAATTCGTGTATTTAAGGTTGTAACTCGGCAACCAGAGGAGGGCGGAGCTGCGACCACAAAATACCAACAAATCGGACAAAGGAGAGCGGGGCGCAATCAGAGTCCGGGGCCGGCTTGTTACCAGGAGACCACAATAGTAAATAATCCGCTTTTCTCACAGCTTCTACTTTCTCCTGGAATATTATTCTGTTACATGTAACTTTTCTTAACCTTCTATTTATTATCTTTTATGTAACTTTTACACAATTTTTTAATATGTAACTTTTTTAATCCTTCAACATATTCTTTTATATCTTTTTGTTTGTTTTTAAACATTTAACAATTTTTTTTTCTTTCAAATAACCCAGGTCTGTAAACTATTTTACAATCTTTAGGAAAGTGTGGTGTTGTTTAACTTTTTTTTAACCCTTTACATATCTTTTATGTAACTTTTAAACTTTTACATAGTATTTTTATATGTAACTTTTTTTTTTTCTTTTTACGACAATTATTATTTTTTTTCTTTCTAATAACCCAGGTCTCTAAACTATGTTATAATCCAAGTGTATTTGCAGAATATTATTCTGTTCAATTTAACTTTTTTTTTTAACCCTTTAAATATTTGTTATGTAACTTTTAAACTTTTACACTATTTTTATATGTAACTTTTTTTCATCCTTTTACATATTCTTTCGTGTAGTTTTTTTTTTTTTTTTAACATTTAACTATTTTTTTTTCTTTCAAATAACCCAAGTCTGTAAACTGTTTTACAATCTTTAGGAAAGTGCATTCCTGCAATAATGTTCTGTTAAATGTAAAAAATGTTTTAACCCTTTTACATATTATTTTTATATGTAACTTTTTTAACATTTAATTTTTTTTTTCAAATAACCTAGGTCTGCAAACTGTTTTACAATCTTTAGGAAAGTCTATTCCTGCAATATTATTCTATTAAATTTAACTTTTTTTTTTAACCCTTTTACATATTATCTATTATGTAACTTTTAAGCTTTTGCATTATATTTTTATATATAACTTTTATATATATATATATATATATATATATATATATATATATATATATATATATATATATATATATATATATATATATATATATATATATAGTCTATATAATATAGTATATATGTGTGTATGTATTTTTTATATATATATATATATATATATATATATATATATATATATATATATATACACAAAACAACAAATGGTTAAAAAAAAAAGATATAATATATATATATATATATATATATATATATATATATATATATATATATATATATATATATATATATATATATATATATATTATTATTATTTTTTATTTTTTTTTTTTTTTTTTTTTTTTTTTTTTTTTTAACAATTTGTTGGGTTTTTTTTGTTTAATAACCCAGGTCTGTAAACTGTTTTACAATCTTTTGGAAAATATATTCCTGCAATATTATTCTGTTGAATTTAACTTTTTTTTTAAACCCTTATTCATATCTTTTATGTAACTTTTAAACATTTACATATTATTTTTATATGTAGCTTATTTAAACATTTAACATTTTTTTTTCTTTCAAATAATCCAGGTCTGTAAACTACTTTACAATATTTAGGGAAGTGTATTCCTGTGATATTCTGTTTAAATGTAACTTTTTTTTAACCCTTTAGGCAGGGTTCACATAAGTTCATTTTTTTTTCCTCATTAATGTACACACAGCACCCCATATTGTACACACAGCACCCCATATTGTACACACAGCACTCCATATTGTACACACAGCACTCCATATTGTACACACAGCACCCCATATTATACACACAACATCCCATATTGTACACACAGCACCCCTTATTGTACACACAGCACCCCATATTGTACACACAGCACCCCATATTGTACACACAGCTCCTCATATTGTACACACAGCACCCCATATTGTACACACAGCTCCTCATATTGTACACACAGCACCCCATATTGTACACACAGCACCTCATATTGTATACACAGCGCCCCATATTGTACACACAGCACCCCATATTGTACACACAGCACCCCATATTGTACACACAGCACCCCATATTGTACACACAGCACCCCATATTGTACACACAGCACCCCATATTGACAGAAAAACACAGAATTGTTGACATTTTTGCAGATTTATTAAAAGAGAAAAACTGAAATATCACATGGTCCTAAGTATTCAGACCCTTTGCTGTGACACTCATATATATAACTCAGGTGCTGTCCATTTCTTCTGATCATCCTTGAGATGGTTCTACACCTTCATTTGAGTCCAGCTGTGTTTGATTATACTGATTGGACTTGATTAGGAAAGCCACACACCTGTCTATATAAGACCTTACAGCTCACAGTGCATGTCAGAGAAAATGAGAATCATGAGGTCAAAGGAACTGCCTGAAGAGCTCAGAGACAGAATTGTGGCAAGGCACAGATCTGGCCAAGATTACTAAAAAATTTCTGCTGCACTTAAGGTTCCTAAGAGCACAGTGGGCTCCATAATCCTTAAATGGAAGACGTTTGGGACGACCAGAACCCTTCCTAGAGCTGGCCGTCCGGCCAAACTGAGCTATCGGGGGAGAAGAGCCTTGGTGAGTGAGGTAAAGAAGAACCCAAAGATCACTGTGGCTGAGCTCCAGAGATGCAGTCGGGAGATGGGAGAAAGTTGTAGAAAGTCAACCATCACTGCAGACCTCGACCAGTTGGGGCTTTATGGCAGAGTGGCCCGACGGAAGCCTCTCCTCAGTGCAAGACACATGAAAGCCCACACGGAGTTTGCTAAAAAAACACCTGAAGGACTCCAAGATGGTGAGAAATAAGATTCTCTGGTCTGATGAGACCAAGATAGAACTTTTTGGCCATAATTCTAAGCGGTATGTGTGGAGAAAACCAGGCACTGCTCATCACCTGTCCAATACAGTCCCAACAGTGAAGCATGGTGGTGGCAGCATCATGGAGTAGGGGGTGTTTTTCAGCTGCAGGGACAGGGCGACTGGTTGCAATTGAGGGAAAGATGAATGTGGCCAAGTACAGGGATATCCTGGATGAAAACCTTCTCCAGAGTGCTCAGGACCTCAGACTGGGCCGAAGGTTTACCTTCCAACAAGACAATGACCCTAAGCACACAGCTAAAATAACGAAGGAGTGGCTTCACAACAACTCAGTGGCTGTTCTTGAATGGCCCAGCCAGAGCCCTGACTTAAACCCAATTGAGCATCTCTGGAGAGACCTAAAAATGGCCGTCCACCAACGTTTACCATCCCCCCTGACAGAACTGGAGAGGATCTGCAAGGAGGAATGGCAGAGGATCCCCAAATCAAGGTGTGAAAAACTTGTTGTATCCCAAAAAGAGTCCTCAAAAGGGGCTTCTACTAAATACTGAGCAAAGGGTCTGAATACTTAGGACCATGTGATATTTCAGTTTCTCTTTTTTAATAAATCTGCAAAAATGTCAACAATTCTGTGTTTTTCTGTCAATATGGGGTGCTGTGTGTACAATATGGGGTGCTGTGTGTACAATATGGGGTGCTGTGTGTACAATATGGGGTGCTGTGTGTACAATATGGGGTGCTGTGTGTACAATATGGGGTGCTGTGTGTACAATATGGGGTGCTGTGTGTACAATATGGGGGGCTGTGTGTACATTGAGGAAAAAAATTAATTTAAATGATTTTAGCAAATGGCTGCAATATAACAAAGAATGAAAAATTTAAGGGGGTCTGAATACTTTCAATCCCCACTGTATATTGATATAGATATATAGATATATATATATATATATATGTATGTGTATATGTGTGTGTAATTTTATCAATTATTGCTTTTAATAAACACAAGTCTGAAAAGTA